>JASTWR010000438.1:0-146126 GCA_030770355.1 Harpagoxenus sublaevis
AAAGTAAAAAATTACGTTTATAAAGAAATACTTGATTAATAAAATGTAACTAATAACAAAAAAAAGTGATAATATATATGATTATGTTAATATAAAGAAATTACAAAGTAAATGATAATTTAAATAATAATTATGAAACAAAATATACAACTCTCGATAATACAGATTAATAATAATACAGGGTTTGACAAAAGTATGGCAATCCCTAAATTTTGTGAAAACTGCACATTTTTGAGAAAAATGTTTCAGACAAAAGTTGTACGGTTTCAAGGAGAACATAAGATGGTAGCAATGATTTGACCTTGGATTGTTGTTTGAAGATCACGTAAAAAGTCACCTATAATTTCTTAAATAGAACCCTTTATATTGCAGTATATCGTTTAAAAGGACATAAAGTAAAGAAAATTTTGGTGCAAACCAAAGGTCGATGTTTACCCGTTCAGGAGTTATTTAGCGTAAAAAATTGGCTCTTTTGGACCCTAAATATCTCGCAAACGGACCAACGTATCGACCTCTGGTTTGCGCCAAAATTTTTCTTTTTTATGCCCTTTCAAACAATATATTAAAATAGGGGTTTTATTTAAATTTTTGAGTTAGAATCGCTCCTTGAAACACTAAAACATTTTAAATGTCTCAAGGGGACTCCAACTAAAAATTTAAAATAAAAATTCTTGTCTTGTAGAGATAAATATTTTAAATATATGAATGTTTTAAATACATAAACGTTGCTGATCTAATTAAAAAAGCTGACAAAAAATCAAACTATAAAGTTACAAAAAACTATATGTAAATCAGATATATAAAATACTATTTTCAACTGTTGTATTATTTTAATCGTCAATTTCTGAGTAAAATTCCTGTTTATTCATGACTATTATCTAAAATTAAAATAGGCGGAAGAACAAATAATCAAAATTTTTCCAAAATACATAATAATAGAAATAAACATTTATGTAATAAATATTATAGTTTTTATTTAAAAACAAAACTTATGGTCATATTTTAAACTTAATGACGTTATAAAATTAAGAAATACATGCGTAATTATAAAAATTTTTATTTGATTTATTTTTTCAATGACGTATTTTATTAGATAATATTCAGAAATCTTATTAAGTAAAATAAGACATCTTATAAATGAGTGAGTTAGATAATAAAGTAAAATAGAAAAAAGTTAAAGAATAAAAAATGTTAAATGTATAATACATTAATTATCATTTGTTGTTCGTATATTTATAAAGAATTAAGTAATAATAGTGATCAAGGAAGGCGCAAACAAAAAAAGTCCTGAACAAAAAAAAAAGAATTAAGACAGAGATATGCTATGAGCTCTATCTTATTTAATGTACATGTTATAGATGCGGAAAAAGAGATAAAGAAGGAACAGTAGGTGGGAAGGTCGGTAGGAAAAGTAAGTTCTGTAAGAAAAGAAAAGTTTTGAAGAATGACATATGGAGACGATATTACATTTATTAGTTAAAAGTGAGTAAGAAAGTTAAAAAGATACAAAAAATACATTGGAAAAAACAAATTGATTCTATTGTAAGCTTAAAAAAATAAAAAATAATGACATTTGAGAAAATAAGAGAAGTATACAGAATGAGTAGAAAATAGAGATAAGAAAAGAAGAGTATAGAAGTAGAGGAAATGTGCTTAGAGTATATTATGTGTATGCATAAAAGTAAAAGTGCAGAGAAAGTAACAAACAAAAGAAAAGTTTATAATATGAGAGAAAGACTGTTCAGGGTTGACTATAGAAGAAGAAATACCTGAAGATATTTGTCGTATTGACAAATAGTGTTATAGCAGAGATATGGAAATAGCAAAATGAAACAAAGTTAGACAAATTTTAAAGAGATAAGTATGTGAAATAAAAGTATTGAACTGGACAAAAAAACTTTGAATAAATTATATATGTATGTTAAAGAAAAAAACAAAGATATGACAGAACTAAAGTTAAAATAAATCTTAATAAGAAGAACAAAATATATGAGTGTAGAGACTATTAATTAATATTTATTAATTAATTATTAAATATTAAATAATTAATTAATATTAATTAATAGTCCTGTGCACTCATATTTTGTTCTTTTTATTAAGGTTTATTATAACTTTATTTCTCTCATACCTTGGTTTAAAAAAAAAAATTATTAATTAATTAATATTGTACGTATATTTATTTTATTTAGAAGTAAGTAATGATGGCCATGGAAGGCGCGCGCGTAGCGCGCGCTGCGTGCTAGTACTACTCTTTTAAAAAAGTCATGTAAAAGATTTTATTGTTGCCGCTTTTCCGTGATGCTGATTGGTTCTCTCGCTTGGCTCACTTCGTGGTACAAGAGTAACTGTCATACGTGGATGTCAAATGTGTGTCTCATACCTAATCTCGTTGCGCTTACTTTGTAAGTAGCTGTCATATTTTGACAGTTGTGTGTATCAAGGAATTAATAGTGTGATAGTAATAGTGCAATATTAATTGTTTGCATTTAAGTATTTAATTCATTTCAAGCATTTAGAGATTTAAGTATTTTATTTTAGCATTTGCTTCTACGTCAACAAAGACTTCTCCACTCCTTTTGGATGTATTTATTAATAATTGTTTTTCAGATAAGTTATACAAAACATTTCTATTATAATCTTTATTCTTAATTTTTTTATAAAAAATGATACTCTGTGTTATATTTTATTTTCAGTGAACGGTATTTGTTTTTACACTGTTGACACTGCTTAAGGTTACTTAAGAGGTTACATCTATACATGGATCTGCAACGTACACAAGATTTACAATATTTGGATAAAATTAATAAAAGGAATAAAATAACGACAGAAAGAAGAAAGGAAAGAAGTAAAAGAAAGAATGAAAGAGAAAAAGAATAGTAGAGTGAATAAACATGGATATGAAAGAATTGACTGATTTGCTAATACTGCATAAATCATACTGCTTCCGTTTTTCTGTGTTAAGATTACTATTTAATAAGGTAAATAAGTGTTATTGTTTAGAGACAATTAGTATAGTTTTTTATAGTAATAAGTGTATTGCTAATTATTTTAACACACTACATCATGGATATTATATTATTTGCCTATATAGTTTTAATTAGCTTCAAAAGGAACAAGATATAATGGTTGATCAAGTACAGAAGATAAAACTTGCAATGATATATTACAGTCAGATGTAAATAACATTAGACAAAATAATTAAATTGATAATTGAACTTGATAATATTTTTATAAAATATGTATATGGTAATATACATATTTTATATAATACATAATATTTGATTGTTTATATGATTTTATATAATATGATTTTATATACAGATGTGTATAAACATTATTAAAAAAAAATAAAAATAGATAGATACTACTAATTTGGAATTTTTATAAAGTCTAATGAAGTGGAAGAAAGAAGAAAACAAGAGATAAAAGAGAGAGAGAGAGAGAGAGAGAGAGAGAGAGAGAGAGAGAAATGAGAAAGAGAAAGAAGGAGGTAAGGTTAATATTTCAATTTATTTTGTGCTAACTCGTCGATTATAAAGACGATTATAGTGTGTTTGTCCGTAATTTTTCTTATATTCTTTATGATTAAAGCATCAATATAGTGCATATAGTGCAGTATTTTTATGTTTTTTATAATTAAAAAATTAAAGTTGCCTTTATATTTTTATTGTTGAATAAAAATTGGCTTCATTTTGAATTGTCAAATTAAAGTTGAGTGATTATTTTATCTTACGATATTTTATTATACTTGAAACTTCTTTGTGTTGTATACATATTACAGTTATAGCACTTTTCTTAACCTTTTATTGGCATACGTGGGTCTACGTCGTCCGAGCCAAATATACATCTGGTCGTAACTGTAAAATTAGCCTGCTAGAAATTATTAAATAAACAATGTTTATCAAAATTACTATAAAATCGTCAACTACCATGCAGACAGATGTTTTGTGATTTTGTTCAGATATTTTAAAATATTTTAAAGTAGGGAAAAATAGCGTCGCGAAAGAGAGAGTAACAGGCCATCATGTACTGTGTACTGTGAAGGTACCGAAGAAACGTACACACACAGACCCTAGTAGCACAGTGCATTGGCTCAGCATTGGCTATTCATTGGTTATGTTGGGAGTGCATTGGCCAACATGTCCCAATACGAAACCAATATTGGTCATAAAATAAATGCAAATGTATTCCTGACATTGCACGTCAATAATTAGCCAATATTGGGCTAATGTTGGAAGTGCATTGGCCAAGATTTCCCAATATAATGCGAATATTGATTACAGAATAAGTGCAAATGTATTGCCAACGTTCCGTGCCAAGAAGTGCGCGATATTGCGTTTGCATTGAAAGTGCATTGGCCAAGATTTACCCATATAAAGTCAATATTTATTTCAGAATGTGTATAAATGTATCGCCAACGTTACGTGCCAAGACGTGCGCGATATTGCGTTTGCATTGGAATTGCATTGGCCAAGATTTACTCATATAAAGTCAATATTTATTTCAGAATGAATATAAATGTATTGTCAACGTTACGTGCCAAGAAGAGCGCAATATTGCGTTTACATTGGAAGTGCATTGGCCAAGATTTACCCATATAAAGTCAATATTTATTTCAGAATAAGTATAAATGTATTGCCAATGTTACGTGATAAGAAGTGCGCGACATTGCGTTTGCATTGGAATTGTATTGGCCAAGATTTACCCATATAAAATCAATATTTATTTCAGAATAAGTATAAATGTATTGCCAATGTTACGTGCCAAGAAGTACACCGTATTGCGTTTGTATTGAAAGTGCTTCGGCCAAGATTTCCCAATATAATGTGAATATTGATTTCAGAATAAGTATAAATGTATTGCCAATGTTACGTGCTAAGAAGTGCGCGATATTGCGTTTACATTGGAAGTACATTGGCACGACTATATTTTGATTATATACATACAATAAGTTGAAATAAGTATATATAATCGTCCCAACGAACGAGTGCTCTGTTTGAGCTCTGATGCAATCTGTCTGATGAGCAGTCATTGTCGCTTGTCAATCAAAGGCTGCGAAAAGTCGCTTATTACGCGTTACAAAATAATAAGCCTATACATATCACGTCGTTCTGTCTTTTGTTACTATATAAGGCCAATGCACATAAATAAATTTTATAGTCGTAATCGCGCGTAAGAGCAAATCGATCAATTACAATTAAACATTTTTATTCCCACATAGCAGAGAAGATCTGCGGGATATAATGAATTTGTCCCGTACATCCTAAATATATCTTAATATCCATAAAAATTATCATACTAAAACACTTTTGTACAGAATATTTAGAGGGTATCTTGTTGAGATAAATGAGATATATGTAGAGGATTTTCAAAAAAGAACGTCCACACGATATTCTCACGATAATGAAAGGAATTGAATAATGTAAAAAAACATACAAATTTATTTTAAAAAATTTGCATTTTGTGGGAAAACAATTTTAAAAAATTGCAAATATAAAAATTAATATTATTATTCGATTTCCTTGATTATTCTATGTATAAAAGTATTAAGGTAAAGTTATCAAAAAGTGAATACTTTACGAAATATTTTATATTTTATATTAAAAATATTATGACAAAATTTGAAATATCTCAGAAAATTCTTAACGAAAAAGAACTTTATTATTGTGTTTTAAAAACGTCTTGACAAGGGCTACACGAATATGCTATATAAACAATAGGGGCTTTTATATAAAAAAATTTAAGGTGCTCTTGATCAAGAGCACCTTAAACTTTTTAAATAAAACCCCATAGGGGGTTAAATATAAAATAGTTTTATTGCATATTCTTGTAGCCTTTGTCGAGACGTTTTGAAAACACTATAATAAAGCTCTCTTTCGTTAAGAATTTCCTGAAATATTTTAAATTTTTTCATTATATTTTTAATATAAAATATGAAATATTTCGTAAAGTATTTACTTTTTGATGACTTTACCTTAATACTTTTATGCGTAGAATAATAAAAGAAATCGAATAATTTAAAAAAACAGACGAATTAATTTTAAAAATTTGATTGCATTTTGTGTACAACTTAATTTTGAAAAATTACAAATGTAAAAATTAATATTATTATTCGATTTCTTTGATTATTTAGCTACGTGTAAAAGCACCAAGGTAAGTCATCGAAAAGTGAATACTTTACAAGATATTTCATATTTTATATTAAAAATATTATGACAAAATTTGGAATATCTCAGTACATTCTTAACAAAAGAGAACTTTATTATAGTGTTTTAAAAACGTCGTGACAAGGGCTACAAGAATATACAATAAAAATAGGGGCTTTTATATAAAAAATTTAGATCAAAAGCACCTTCAATTTTTTAAATAAAACACCATAGGGGGTTAAATAAAAATAGTTTTTTTGCATATTCTTGTAGCCCTTGTCAAGACGTTTTCAAAACACTATAATAAAGCTCTCTTTCGTTAAAAATTTCCTGAGATATTTTAAATTTTGTCATTATATTTTTAATATAAAATATGAAATATTTCGTAAAGTATTTACTTTTCGATGACTACCTTAATACTTTTATGCGTAGAATAATAAAATAAATTGAATAATATAAAAAAACAGACAAATTAATTTAAAAAATTTGATTGCATTTTGTGTACAAACAATTTTGAAATATTACAAATGTAAAAATTAATATTATTATTCGATTTCTTTGATTATTTAACTATGTATAAAAGCACTAAGGTAAGTTATCGAAAAGTGAATACTTTACAAGATATTTTATATTTTATATTAAAAATATTATTATAAAATTTGAAATATCTCAGTAAATTCTTAACAAAAGAGAACTTTATTATAATGTTTTAAAAACGTCTTGGCAAAGGCTACAAGAATATGCTATAAAAAATAGGGGATTTTATATAAAAAATTTAAGGTGCCCTTATTCAAGAGCACCTTAAACTTTTTAGATAAAACCTCATAGGGGATTAAATATAAAATAGTTTTATTGCATATTCTTATATAGTCCTTGTCGAGACGTTTTCAAAACACTAAAATGCAACTCTCTTTCGTTAAGAATTTCCTACGATATTTTCAGAAAGATGCACGGTAACGCATCTTTCCGAGGTAGCTTGCAATGACACCGATAGGTGGCGCATAATGGTGTGATTAACTCGTAAGTAAATTTCAGTTGAGAGCGAATATAAGCAGGTCCAGTCGAAGCAAACTCATGACATCCGCAAGACACATCTTTGCCAGCAACATTGCTGCGATGATATAAATATATAAAACTATACTTTCCAAAGTACAACGTGTTTTTCAAGTATTAAAAAATTTTTTCAAATGTAAAACAATATTATTTTTTCAAATCTTAAATTAATATTGGTTTTACATTAAAAAGCAATTAATATCCAATGTAAGGCATTGGGTAAATATTATTACTTAACATTGGTTCAATGCCATTGGACCATTATTGCTACTTAGGTATTGGCTATATAACAGGAAGGGTCTACCTTACAATATTGGTCCAAAGTTAAAATGCAATAAATATCTAATATAAGAAATTGGGTAAATATTATTACTTAACATTGATTCAATGCTATTGGACCAATATTGCTATTTAGGTATTGGCTATATAACAGAAAAGGTCTACCTTATAATGTTGGTCCAATGTTGGGGATCAATTCAGACCCAATATATAATATTGCATTTATATTATTTCCCAATATTTCGCCAATGCACTGTGCTACTAGGGGAAGATTAATTACACTGCAATATTCTTTATGTTAATTTAAAATAGTACGCATAATAAAAAAATTTTTTTTTATATATACAGGATCATTTCACGGAATCCGCATGTGAAATCCGGACCCATAATCACCGATTCCGTTTGTTCGTAGGTGCACGAGATTTCAAATAAAGAAAATTGAAGTAAGATTTCAGGTTCTTGTATTTACACTATTATACAGTTTCAGGCCAAAATTTACTACGAAAGCGATTTCTCGAACGGGATAGTGCGACTGCCACGAGGCGCGGCGCTTCCTGGTCGCTTATATTAGGCTCGGCTTTCTAGAAGGTTCCCAGCGGATATTGCGAACAGTTTAAAGGAAGCTGCGCGAATCAGAACCCTCTAGAAAGCGAGCAGCGGGTTCGGCGAATAAGGTCTCCCGGTTTCCCGGCATCGTCCCTTTCGCAGGTCGAGTATTGGCGGCCGCAGTATCGAGCGCCGAATATCGATTTTCGCGATCGAGGGCTTCTCGCGCATCGACATCGCGCTGGCGCACGACGCCTACAAAGGCGTCGCGCGGCGCCGCTTTCAAATCGACAATAGCCCTATCCGCAACATCCCGCCCGCCTCGCCCGGTCATACCGGCGATAATGTAGCTAGTCGCGGTAGTCATGATTGCGTTCGCTTACGGATGATGGCGGGGCGAGCGAGAACAGTGTTTACGAGCGCGCTTCAAAAAGGGTTAAGTCCGACCACGCGAATCGATCATTGAGTTTGCCGGTGAAAGTGCAAAGTTGTTCCGGTGAGTTTAGCCTTTTCCACTGAGGAATTTACTTCGTAGAATGAAGCCGTCGCGAGTGCGCTCGGACGCCTGAGTTGACTAGCGCGCAGGGAATGTACGGTTCCCGCCTACGCGCCGTGTCTCGAAAGGTAAGTACCTGCGGCTTGACAGGCGCGGTATAAGTGGATGAATTGAGCTAGATTAACTAAAATATGTAGGTGGATTAACGATAATTGGTTGATTAAAACTTAAGTTAAAAAGTTCAAATAGAATTAGTCGCTGCCAGACCGTCGCAAGCCGCTACCGGGAGCAGAATCAGCTTTGAGACAGGTCGAGTTAACTCGGTGGTAGCCGTTTTGACCGTGACGACTCTCACGAGTCCGTCAGCTCCAGGATGCACGGTTAGGATGCGGGCTAGAGGCCATCGAGTGGGAGGCGTGGTCTCATTACGTATTAGGCAGAGTCGACCCGGCGTGTACTCCTCCACGGGCTGCTGCCACTTGGGTCGTGGTAGAAGGCTCTGCAAGTATTCCTGCGACCATCGCGCCCAGAAATCGTCTCGCATTCGCTGTAATTGCTGCCATCGCGACACCCTTGCTGGGGATATCTCCAGTAGGGAAGGCTCAGGAATGGCTGTCAGGGCCGAACCCACCAGGAAGTGTCCCGGGGTTAGGCTGGTTAGGTCCTCAGGGTCGTCGGAGAGCGCGCACAACGGCCTGGAATTTAGACAAGCCTCCACTTGGGTGAGTAGCGTGGCCATTTCCTCGTAGGTCAAGGTCGCGCTCCCCAAGACTCTCCTTAAGTGATGTTTCACCGATTTTACAGCGGCCTCCCAAAGGCCACCGAAATGAGGCGCTGACGGCGGGTTGAATCGCCACTGGACTCTGCTTTCGGCCAACTCCTTTGCGATGGTGCGGTTGGCCTTGGAGTGTGCCGCGAATAGTCTGCGAAGCTCAGCATCTGCTCCTACAAAATTAGTGCCGCAATCACTAAATAGTTGTGAGCATGGTCCTCTACGAGAGACAAATCTACGGAAGGCGGCTAAGAACGCCTCCGCGGAGTAATTGGAGGCTACATCTAAGTGCACCGCCCTGGTGCTCAGGCACACGAAGATCACCAAGAAGGCCTTCGAGGTTTTGTGGCCTCCCCCAGGGGTGGTTTGCAGCAATACAGGTCCCGCGTAGTCCACTCCAGTATACTGGAAGGGCTTGGAGGGGGTGACGCGAGCTTGAGGAAGGTCGGCCATCAACTGTTGAGACGTCGCCGCCCGCCATTTTGCACAAGTCACGCAGCGGTGAATGCAGCCCTTCACAAGGCTCCTTCCTTGAGGGATCCAGTACTTGTGGCGCACCATGTTGAGGGTCAGCTGCACTCCGCCATGTAGCGACTTTCTATGGTAAGTTTCTACAATCAAAAGAGTTAGTCGGGAGTGTGCAGGAAAGATAATGGAGTGTTTCTCATTGTAGGAGAGGAGGGAGTGCTTGATCCGGCCGCCGACTCTAAGGATTCCCTCGTGGTCCAGGAACGGGCTTAACTTGATTAGTGAGCTCCTGGAGGGCAGAGGGGATTTATTGGTCACGGCGACGATCTCCTTCCTGTAGTAGGCTGCTTGAGTCCAGCGGATCCACAGCTTCTCAGCCTCATCGACCTCGGCGGCCGAGATTGGAGTGGGGCCGGAGTTCCTTGCGGCAGTCTCGCTGGGCCCCTCCTTGGAGCGATTCCTCGGCAGCCACCTTCGACACCAAGCTGTAATTCTCAATAATTTATATAATTCTGAATTGTTTTTCAGTTAATGTATCTCATCGTGCTTTAAAGTAAATTTTCACCAATTTCTTCTTTTCTGTAATTTTTTTCAAACATATATATTATTATGCAAAATTTCCTGCTCTTTCTAATGAAAATATTTTCAATTTTCTCAAAATTAAAGAAAGCACTAAAAACGGATTTTTTAGAAAAACCTTGTTTTTATGTCTTCCCCAAAGTTTATTTCAAAATGAATATTTCCATTGGAAAGAGCGGATTTCTTTTACATAATATATGTAGCTTTTAGCTTTTGCTCTCAATAGGTAGAACCAAAATAAAATAAATAAATAAATTAGTGACTATTTCTAATTATATTTTTGTCTTTATTAATGATTTTTAATTAAATGGTTGTACAGCCATCAGTCTATTTTTATTTTTATAAAGTTCAAAAATTTTGAAATTACTTTTGCACGCGCGTATCTTACAATGTTATTCAGGGGAACTATTGCGTGTTGACTCTGAGTGCCTTTCACTGTATTGAGTGTAGCATATCGTAAAAATATTTTTGTTTGCTCATAAGTTTTGTTTGGTAAATAAATAAAATCTACATTTTTATGTTTTGTGATGCCCATTGGAACAACTGTAAAACAGTCAAAATGTGGTCACGAGAACTTTTCTGCAAGCTTGCTCGAGTAGCGAGACGATTTATTGTTGCAAAAAAGTGCCACTCAGCTTCTACTCCAAAATTACTGATGTTTAACAAAACTTGTAAGAAAACAAAAATCTTTTTAAAATCACGGTATGCTACACACAATACAGTGAAAAGCACTCAGAGTCAACACGCAATAGTTCTCTTAAATAACATTGTAAGATACGCGCGTGCAAAAGTAATTTCAACTCTATCTGTCTTTGAACTCTATAAAAATAAAAATAGACTGATGGCTGTACAATTATTTAATTAAAAATCATTAATAAAGACGAAAATATAATTAGAATATATCACTAATTAATTTATTTATTTCATTTTGGTTCTATCCATTGAGAACAAAAGCTAAAAACTGCATATGTTATGTAAAAAAATCCGTTCCTTTCGATAAAAATATTCATGTTGAAATAAACTTTGGAGAAAACATAAAAAAACAGGGTTTTTTTAAATCATTGTTTTTAGTGCTTTCTTTAATTTTGAGGAAATTAAAAATATTTTTATTGGAAAGAGCAGGGATCTTTACATAAAAATGTACACGTTTGAAAAAAAAAAAACAGAAAATAAGAAAGTGGTGAAAATTTACTTTGAAGCAATGTCGGAATGCGACATGTCAAGGAATTAATATCAGCGTCCCCCCCTGAAACCCATAGGTTTAAAATTTTTAAAAAATTCACGTTTTTTTAACTCACATTGACAAATATTTTTCTGCAGTTTGAACTGAATCGGTGACTATGGGTCCGGATTTCATATGCGGGTTCCGTGAAATAACCCGTATAATATTTACAATTAGTAATAAAATAAAAATATCATAAACATATTCTTTATTTTTTTTTATCTTGCACGTAACTCCATATATTTATGCAAAACTACAATATAATCTTTTGCTATATAATTTCTGGCTAATTTTTAATGGATAACGTGATAATATATAAGATACATCAAATTTATTTTATTTTATAGTCATGATTGCAGCGGTTATATTGGTTCAATATCTTTTTTATTTTCAAAATTTGACTTTTTGTTAATAATATAAGCCTTTTATTTGACAAATTTTATGAAAAATTTTCTTTTTTTTTAATTTTTTAAAATTAAATTTTGATTATCTTGATGAGTAATATCAAATAAGTTTTAAGGCCGGCATTCATAGTTTTTTAAGTCTTAAGTTCAATCTTAAGATGACATAAACCAATCACAGAGCTGTATTAGCGTCTTAAGACATTACTTACGTCTTGAAAACTATGAATACCAGCCTAAGATTATTATACATAAAGAAAGAATACATTAAGAAAAAGATCTTTATAAAAATGGAAGTAAATAAATTATAAGTTATTACAATTATGAGAGGTAATGATATTGATATTGATTATATGAATTATTTATGTATGTAGACGTGTAAACATAATATTTATTTAAATATGTACGTACATACATAATACACAATTAAGAATTATATATATAATATGAAATAGTTAGTTTTATTTTAACGACTTTACCTCTAATGTAAATACAAACTACATCAATAATAGTAAAATTGCTTCCTCATAGACTTTAGAGGAAACTTTGTTTTCGTAGAAAAAATTTTTTTTTAGTTGCCGCTGCCAATGTGTTCAGAATGTTCTAAAACGTCGAAAAATTGCATTAAAAAAATGTCCGTGTGTGTGTGTGTGTGTGTGTGTGTGTGTGTGCGCGCGTGTGTGTGTGTGTGTGCAGATTTGATGTCCGTGGTTGCTCTAACTTCCGCAAATATTGAGATATCGGGCTGTTTTTTTTTTAATCGATAGAGTATCATTCAAGGAAGGTTGGTATTGAATTTGGCGATGATCGGTAAAGGGGTTTTTAAAAAAAAATTGTGAATTTTATTTCAAATGTCCGTGGTTGCTCTAATTTCCGCAAATATTGAGATATCGGGCTTTTTTTTTTTAATCGATAGAGTATCATTCAAAGAAAGTTGGTATTGAATTTGGCGATGAACGGTAAAAGGGTTTTTTTTTAATTTTGAATTTTTTTAGAAATGTCCGTGGTTGCTTTAACTTCCGTAAATATTGATATATTGGGCTGTTTTTTTTTAAATCGATAAAGTATTATTTAAGGAAGGTTGGTATTGAATTTGGCGATAATCGGTAAAGGGGTTCTTTTTAAAAATAAATTTTTAATTTGTTTAGAAATGTCCGTGGTCTTGAGATATTGGGCTGAATTTTTTTTTAATCAATAAAGTATCATTCAAGAAAGGTTGGTATTGAATTTGGCGACGATCGGTAAAAGGGTTTTTTTTTCATATATAATTCTTTAAGATTTGGTTGATTAGACTCATGTTTATGTATGGACGAATTCCCCGAAATTTTAAATGTCTAACTCAAAAACTAATCACCCAAATCTTAAAAAATTATATATAAAATAGGGGTAGAAAAGACTGAAGAATATAGTAGAATTAAAAAAATTGCCAATATTTTAAAATTTTAACTTTTAAGGGCTACATCTCAAGTCTCAATAATTAAGACTTTTTATAAATTGATGTTTTTTGACAATTTGGTATTAATTATTGGCAACTTTTCTAATTCAATTATATTCTTCAGTTTTTTCTATCCTTATTTCATATATAATTCTTTAAGATTTGGTTGATTAGACTCAGCTTTATAAGGCTTTTATGTATATACGGATTCCCCAAAATTTTAAATGTTTTTAACTCAAAAACTAATTAACCAAATCTTAAAGAATTATATATGAAATAGGGGTAGAAAAGACTGAAAAAATATAATAAAATTAGAAAAGTTGCCAAAAATTAATACTAAATTGTCCAAAAACATCAATTTATGAAAAGTCTCAATTAGAATATAATAAACTAAAGAAAATATAATAGAATTAGAAAATTAGAATATAATAAACTAAAGAATATAATAGAATTAGAAAAAATTAACAATATAATTAAAAAGTGTGCAAATTTTATATTTAAAACTGCACCCCCTGCACGAGAAGTTGAGAATTGAGATCTCTCATGTGGAGAAAACTGGCCTGGTTTTTAATTATATTGATGAATATAATTAAAGAATAATAATACCTATAAAACTATATTTTTTAAATGTATACTTACAATTAAAAGGCTATAACTTGAGAACAAATTAACAAAATATTAAAGAATTGTATATGAAATAAGGGTAGAAAAGACTGAAAAATATAACAGAATTAGAAAAAAATTGCCAATATAATAAAAAAGTGTACAAATTAGAGCACATTGCTTCTTCATCATTTTATAATTTGATCACTGAATTTGGCAATAATTGGTAAAGAGGTTTTTTAAATAAAATTTGGAATTTTCAGTTATATTTTAAGAACATCAACCAAATCTTAAAGAAGTGTATATGAAATAGGGGTAAAAAAGACCTAAAAATATAATAAAATTAGGAAAATTGCGTCAAACCAGTTTTAGTAAAAGTGATTTTTTATATTAATTTAACAGAAGCCATTTATATGTATTTTAGAATACTGTATGTATTTTTTCTGTTATCAACTTTAATTTATATAATTTTAATTTTTATGTATTTCAAAAATTATTTTAAAGTAGAAATAAAAAATTAATGTGTACCTACAACTAATTTATATTATATTAATATAAAGTAATATAAATAAAAATAATTATTATCTTATATGATTTCGCGCGAAGCAGGTTGTACTTTTATGTTTGATTACATGTTACCGTTAATTTCGTTCTAATGTTACAATATATGTTGCTACGTTACGAGCTGTCATAAAGACGAGATAAAAAGTGAACGTGTTTCACAAATCAGTATATGAAATATGTCAAATAAAGAATCGAGAAAATATAGGAAACAGGAAAAAATAAAAGTTGAGAACAAAGTAACGAAAAAAGATAGGGAACAGGAAGAAATAGAAGTTAAGAGAATAAAAGGTGGAAAAAAGAAAAAGGAACCTCTCTTTAAAAAGAATACATCCCGCTATCTTGGTTGTAAAAAAGCAACCAAGGACATTTCTAGACAAATTTAATACCATGCACTCTTTATTCATACTTTATTTATTAAAATGTATGCACCGGGTTCTAAAGTCTTATAAGATAACACCCAGAAAAGAATAAATAATTATTACGTTATATGACCTATCGTGCGAAACAGGTTGTGTTTTCGTTCAGTCGATTTAAACTACGATTTGAGAGTTTTAAGAAATTATAATTTTATTAAGAGTTTGAAGCAATCAAATTTTCAGAAAAGTACTAATTTTTTATAAAATCATAATAAAAATTTTAAAAAATTTTACTTTTAAGTATGCAAGTAGAAACTTGCACATTGCTTCCTTATACATATTGCTTCCTTATACCTTTTAAGTGTACAAGTAGAAACTTGCACATTGCTTCCTCATAGTTTTTAAATGTGCAAGTAGAAACTTGCACATTGCTTCCTCATAGTTTTTAAGTGTGCAAGTAGAAACTTGCACATTGCTTCCTCATAGTTTTTAAGTGTGCAAGTAGAAACTTGCACATTGCTTCCTCATAGTTTTCTAAGCGAGCAAGTAGAAACTTGCACATTGCTTCCTCATAGTTTTTAAATGTGCAAGTAGAAACTTGCACATTGCTTCCTCATAGTTTTTAAGTGTGCAAGTAGAAACTTGCACATTGCTTCCTCATAGTTTCTAAGTGTGCAAGTAGAAACTTGCACATTGCTTCCTCATAGTTTTGAAGTGTGCAAGTAGAAACTTGCACATTGCTTCCTCATAGTTCTAAAGTGTGCTAGTAGAAACTTGTACATTGTTTCCTCATAATTTTTAAGTGTGCAAGTAGAAACTTGCATATTGCTTCCTCGTAGTTTTTAAGTGTGCAAGTAGAAACTTGCACATTGCTTCCTCATAGTTCTAAAGTGTGCTAGTAGAAACTTGCACATTGCTTCCTCACGGTTTTCAATCATACACGTCTCAGATACGGGAAAATGTCCGCTCATTTGTCACAAAGACGTTTATGATAGGTTGCACAGACATCTAGACATTTTGCAACATCTCTGAGATGTTTTGCAAAACATTTTGAGTACGTTACATACAGGTATCTAGCAATTATTACGTGCGCTCAAATAGGATAATTTTAATTTAAGATTTGAAGAAATAATATTGTTTCACATTTAAAAATTTTTTTTATTATTTGAAAAACATACATCTTACTTTAGAAAATATAGTTTTATATATTTATATTATCGCAGCAATGTTGCTGGCAAAGATATGCCTTGCGGATGTCATGATTTTGCTTCGCCTGGACCTGCTTATATGCTCTCTCAACTGAAACTTACTTACGAGTTAATCTCACCATTATGCGCCGCCTATCGGTGTCATTGCGAACTAGGATGGAAAGATGCGCTACCGTGCATCTTTTTAAAATATCTCAGGAAAATTTTAACAAAAGAGAGTTGCATTATAGTGTTTTGAAAACGTCTTGACAAGGGCTACAAGAATATGCCATAAAAACTATTTTTTATTTAACCCCCAATAGTGTTTTATTTAAAAAATTTAAGGTGCTTTTGATCTAAATTTTTGATATAACAGCCCCTATTTTTATTGTTTATTTTTGTAGCCCTTGTCACGACGTTTTTAAAACACTATAATAAAGTTCTCTTTTGTTAAGAATTCATTGAGATATTTCAAATTTTTTCATAATATTTTTAATACAAAATATGAAATATCCTGTAAAGTATTCACTTTTCGATGACTTTACCTTAGTACTTTTATACATAAAATAATCAAAGAAATCGAATAATAAAATTAATTTTTACATTTGTAATTTTTCAAAATTAAGTTTGTCCACAAAATGCAATAAAATTTAAAATTAATTTGTCTGTTTTTTTACATTATTCGATTCCTTTCATTATTCTACGTATAAAAGTATTAAGGTAAAGTCATCGAAAAGTAAATACTGTACAAAATATTTCATATTTTACATTGAAAATGCAATGACAAAATTTAAAATATCTCAGAAAATTCTTAACAAAAGAGAAGTTGATTATAGTGTTTTAAAAAAGTGTTTATATAGAAACTCTTATTTTTTATTGCATACTTTTGTAGCCCTTCTCAAAACTTTTTTAAAACACTATAATCAACTTCTCTTTTGTTAAGAATTTACTGAGATATTTCAAATTTTGTCATCATATTTTTAATATAAAATATGAAATATCTTGTAAAGTATTCACTTTTCGATGACTTTACCTTAATACTTTTATACATAGAATAATTAAAGAAATCGAATAATAATATTAATTTTTACATTTGCAATTTTTTAAAATTGCTCAAAATGCAAATTTTTTAAAATAAATTTGTCTGTTTTTTTACATCATTCGATTCCTTTCATTATTCTACGTATAAAAGTATCAAGGTGAAATCGAAAGTGAATACTTCGAAAAGTGAATACTTTACGAGATATTTCATATTTTACAATTAAAAATATTATGACAAAATTTGAAATATCTCAGAAAATTTTTAACAAAAGAAAGCTTTATTATAGTGTTTTGAAAACGTCTTGACAAGGGCTACAAGAATATGTAATAAAAAGTTGGAGAATTCCACTTAAAAAATTGAAGGTAACTTTCATGTGACCAAACAACTGTCCAAGGTCAAATAATTGCCACCATCTTATGTCCCTCTTAAAATTGTACAACTTTTGTCTGAAGCATTTTTTTTTTAAATTACAAATAAAAAAGTTATTTTATGAGGTGTAAGAGATAAAGGAAACACCTTGTATATAATATTTTAGCATCTTTCAGACTTCAGACTTGTATGTAAAAACCTTTCATAAACATCGCGTAAACGTTTCAAATGTTACGTTTCTATGTTATGTATTTTATATGTACCAACGACGTTTTAATGTCACTTAGAAACTTTTGGAAACTTTGAAACGTTTCTGAAACATTTCTGTTTTATTTTGTGCTGTGTGGGAATTGTATGTTTTATAATTTATATGTATGTCTAATAAATGTGGTGTGAATTGTTGCAGTATTATACGGATCTGAGAGGGATAACGACGCGGACGGTGACGATGTCGACGACGGCCACGATGGCCAATCGTGTTAACCGTAAGTATAAAAATTAATAAATTTCATGTTTTATTTTATGTTTAAAATTTGAACACTCAACGGCCACACACATAATATGTGATGTATCGCGAATGTGTAACAGCGACCGCAAAGTGTTCATACAATAAATCGCGGAATGTTTTGCTGTCTCGCCTTTACGTATACCTACAACAGCATGATGTTTTTATATATTAGCATAATATTTATTTTTTGTTTCAGACATTCCATTGTAACCGCGGCCGTTCTCGAGGCGCAGCGAAGAGGAGGTAGATGGAGAGGAAGAGGAAAAGAGGGAGAGGAAGAGGCGGAGTTACTACACTAGTGGAGTACAAATTTACATTTATTACACTGAAAAAAAGGCTTGGTTATAATAATCCAGGCTTGGTTAATGTGACCAAGCCCCCTGGTGAAATAGCTTCAACTAAACGATAGGTGAATGTGACGAAATAATTTGGTTATAATGTTAACAGATAATTATAGCAAAACCTGATATGATTTGGTTAATATATTGACAAAGTTTGATAATTATTACCAAGTAATAATAAATGTAACCAAACGATTTGGTAAGTATAAACTGATATAGTTTATTAATAATTATCAAATAGTTTAGAAAATATTATCAAACTACGTCTGATAATTATAACAAAATGAGTTGCTAAATGTAAACAAATTTTTTGTTAATAGTTATTAAATTTTATATATTATATATCCGAGCATTCGTACCTATACATACTCGTTCATCACTCGCGAAAATGCATCGTAAAACTACAGTTTTCGCGAAAGTACATTGTAAAGTTCTAAGAAATGAGTGAATTAGAAAATCTTCTCCTAATTTGGGGACTTAAACATCTCATTGATGTATTAAAAGGTTAACCTCTCTAAAAGGTTAACCTATAACACACCAATGAGATGTTTAAGTCAAATTAAGAGAGAATTTTCTAATTCACTCATTTTTTAGAACTTCACAATGTACTTTTGCGAAAACTGTAGAGTTTTACGACGCACTTTCGCGAGTGATAAACGAGTATGTATGGCACGAATGCTCGGATCGACGAACATGTATGAACTGGTTCAGGCTCATGAGACAAATGCAGATCGATCGGGACAATAAACTGACAGCTTCCGTAAAGAATAATCTGAATATTTAGCAATACCTACTAAATTTTATAGTAATATTTACTAAATAACCAAATTGCTTACTAAATAATTGAGTAACTGTCAACAAACCAATTAGATAAGGCTCTTTAAGACAATTTAGTACTAATTATCACACTGTGTGTTAATTATCACTAAACAATTTGATAATAATTAGTACTTATATACATAGTTTAGTTGGTTCAACTAAACGCAAAATCTGCTTTTTCAAAATGTTTATAATTATTACAAAATGTTTTGTTATTATTATTATATTCGGTAATAATAATCAAATATTTTAAAAAGAACTATTACTAAAAATGCATCTCACAAGTTTACCAAGAATTTTTCTTTCAGTGTATAACAATAATAATGAAAAGATTGAAAAGCAATAAACAGCTAAACATATTAATTGTATATGTATGTGTCGCTTTATTTATTGATACATTGCCCGAACTCGTGTCAAAATCCTTCCTGAATTCCCCAAATGCAAAATATAGCCCATGAAAAACAAGGGTAAAACAGGCGATACGCTTCGCGATAACATCGTCGCTAAAATCGCCTCAAGCCTACCGCCATGTAGTCTACTCATTGTTGGTGAGACAAGGTGAGACAAGGTTAGAGCGATTGATTGTCGGTTCTTGTCTAAATTATCTATTCATCTCGATCTCATCTCGACCATCTTCCATCTGAGTAGTTCGGACATAAACCATAGCACGGACACGAACCATGTGTGTATTGTTACCGAGCGTAACAATGTAGTTGATGTCCACTTTCTCAGGGAGCGCGTCGGATGGCTCGCTGAAACGGGATGGCCGCTCTCAAGTCTCAGATTTCTTTCTGTTGCTACTGAAATAACCGTGCGAGCGGTGCGAGTCTGCGGGTTCTGTCAGGTTCTGTTTCTGTAATGCGCAGCGAGTGTGACCGGTTATAGTGTTCTAGTATCCATTGTCTATATTCGTGGTATACGACCGGTGTGCTAACTGCTAGATGAAGAAAATATGAAGCTTCAAAGCAGCAGCGAGACCGGATCTCGTTAAAATTGATCGAGAAAATCGAGAAAGAAAAGGAGACAGAGAAAGAAAGTGAGAAAGGTTACAGCTGCTGCGCCGAGTCTTCAGAGCAAAGAGAAAGCAAGGAGACAAGAAACCTTTTGCGTGATTTCAGAATCTCGATAACAAACCGGTGAGATATGCATTGACGAACGGGCCATGTTAATCCCGAGTTTGTACCTCCTAATCTATAGGCCTGTTCGTTTTAGCTAAATTTCTTGCACCGTTCATCTTTTCTATTTTTTTTTTCACGTTTGAGAGAAAAAGAGAAAAGACTGGTGCGAAAGAAAGCATCTTTTCTAGAAGAGGTACTGCCGAAAGTTAAACGGTCCATCTTTCTTTTTGTTTTACAGATTATTCGATATATTTCCCATATTTCTACTTTTCTTCCTAACTATAAGATCTGTACACTTTAGCATTGCTTGTTTTAATTAAACTATCAAAAATGTTAAAACATAAAACGAACAAAAACCTAGAAAAGTTAAGTCAGCTGTTTTTATCTCTCTTATCTGCGAAACATCAAGTTTATAGGTAAACATTTATGGATATTCTAAAAGAGTTATACTATATGTATATACTTGTGATACTATAAGAATTTCCATTTGATTTGTTCTTTTTAGCAGCATTTGTTTACACTTTCTATATCGAGATTAAACTAGCATTTACGGTAGAGAGATAAAAGAAAGCCATTGTGAAAAGTGCAACAACCGACCTAATTCTAACTTAACCTAACTTTATTTTGTAACAAGTCAAGATTTGTCACACAAATGAAGCAATCAGTTAGAGATACGATGACAAGATTAGTCTTATCTCAAAAAAACGTTACAAATTATTGATATGTATCAATATTAAGTAGCATGTAAGATACTAAAATAAATAAAAAATTCAAGTATAAATGTACATAAACATAAAAAGCCAATTTAAAGGAATAAAAACATTAATTTTTATTTCAGATTTCTATATATATCTAGCTGCCATATAATTTTCATTCATGTGTTTATATATTACAATACATATCCAGTAAATAAACTGTTCATATTGGCAACAGATTTGCTTGGATATTGCAACAGATCCAGTATCATATGTGTTTGCATTAAACTTTTGTTTTGTCATCAGAGCATGTCGATATAATCTGACAGATTGTCGACAGAAACCGAATAGAATCTATCATTACTTACGAAATGGCAGATTACATTTATGCTGGCATTCTATTGACAAAATTTATAGCACATTTTCAAAATCTATACTCGACAGATTTGGCTATCTGCTTATACATATACAACAATATGTATATTCTTCTCTGTTTATTAATAATGTGTAATTTTTATAAATTAAGATTTGACTATTTCGAGTAAAGAATCTGAGGTATTTGTATCAAGTATGGAATGTATAAGATATGATATAATAACAAGCATATAATGATAATGATTTTAAGGCAAAATAATGTACTGAAAAGGAAAATGGAACGAATGTGATTGTCCCTATAAGATAAGACAAGAGCAGTGGTCTTGTTGTCTCATGTCGTGAGGAAGAGAAGTCCCCTTGTATCTCTCTGAAACAGCATAGAATGGGTGAGAAATTTATTGACTTATAAACTTACTGAGTTCTGATTTTGATTTTGAATAGATTCCACCAATGTGAATCGATTTATTAAATGCAAGTGAAATGATTGTTAATGCGAATATAGTCAAATTTGTTCTTTTTAGTAATCTTTCTTTAGAATAGCTCCTACATCTATGGAATAAAGACGATTTAGCTAGTTTAAATGCTGTTTTTAAATTAATCAACTTCTTTATAATTTGAATATTAATTGCTGAATAATTTGTATATTAAATCTTAAAAAGAAACTGAGAAAAAAATTATTAACTTTTTTTTTTAAACAGTATTTTATCTATGTATAATATAAATAAGGAAAATTAATCCAGGTTATTTTTAGACAAGTTTCTGTAGTCACATAAATAGAAATACCGTTAATTTTCTGTATTTTAAAGAATTTTTTGCGAAGTTTATTTGAACGTTTTCTCTATTCTAAGATTTCTTTTCAGATTCTCTATTTTTATTTTAAGGGGTCATATCCGTTTCTCGGCCCTGAAAAGTGGTCCAATAATTATGAGGGATTGCAAGAAAACTATTAGACCGATTAAGTTGAATCTTTCTTTTATTGCAAGGAGTGTCTTGCAGGAAAAAAAACATACAGTAACAATAAAAAATACCAAAAAATATAGCAGCTGCGTGCATTGGCGTAGGACGTCCTTTTTCGCGCAGGCACAAACGGTGGGCATTCTTCAGCTCGTAGGATTAATCATAAACAAAATTTTTTGAATTTTTATTATTTTTTGAGATCGTGATTCTCGGCTCACGAGAGGGATTTTTCGAAAAAAAAGAATTACGAAAATGGTCACTCTTTAAAAAATTTTTCGTAATTTTTCTGAAAAAATTGTTACATTTTTTATTGATAAGTTTAACATGATTAAACTTATCAATAAAAGCTCCCGTGTGAGCCGATAAAGAATCTTATTAGGAATATGTATACAAAAAATGAAGTTAATCGGATGGTGAGGCAGTTATCATGGCCACCGTTTTGAAAAGTGGTGTTTCGAGAAAAATGCACGCATCCGCTATATTTTTTGGTATTTTTTATTGTTAGTGTATGTTTTTTTTTCCTGCAAGACACTCTTTGCAATAAAAGAAAGATTTAACTTAATCGGTCTAATAGTTTTCTTGCAATCCCTCATAATTATTGGACCACTTTTCAGAAACCGAGAAACGGATATGACCCCTTAATGGCATATGTACAATGTACAAGATAAAAATGTTATATCCTTATTAACTAAACTTCTTACAAATTAAGATTTTATTAAAAAATGTAGTACTACTATATGTGCTAATTTATTATTTTATTCCCAATTTTGTTGCTGAAATTGTTTAGAAGAGGAGGAGGAACAGCTTAAGGGATAATTTTTTTAAATGAGAAAAAATGGGTAGGATAAATTGCTTGCTATAAATTATTTTATGTATTATATTTACAATCTTATCCGAATTTTTAAATTGTGCTGCAAACGTGTTCTTTACGA
Source organism: Harpagoxenus sublaevis (assembly GCA_030770355.1). Classification (NCBI taxonomy): domain Eukaryota; kingdom Metazoa; phylum Arthropoda; class Insecta; order Hymenoptera; family Formicidae; genus Harpagoxenus; species Harpagoxenus sublaevis. The sequence goes on from JASTWR010000438.1 coordinate 23,264, forward strand.
TGATTATACATGGACCTAACAATAAGATGTAATGAGAAATAAAGATTGCTTATTAAGTTGTGCAGTTTTGAGTAATGAAGAAATAAAGTTAGTTAAACTGAATTGGATTACTCACTATATGATTCATAATGTTTATTACGTCTGCATAGAGAGTATCTAAAATAATTATAATTTTTATAAGGAATAATATAAATCTTTTTTTGGTAGAGTATTTGATATTTTTTATATATTTATTGATTTTATTGATTATTGTCAAATAATATAGTTAAGCACGTGTAGATAATTATACTTTAGCAATTGTTTGGATTACCTATAAGAAAGTTCAATTTTTTTCATGGAAATTCCAACATGAAAAGTAACATGGATGTAGGTATATTACGACATTGCGTTTGTACCATACTGAAATATGTTCGATCTTCTGCCACACAATTTGTGGCTTGTTTCTGTTTCAATTGATAATAATATGACAGTATGGAATGCATTGAAATTTTTCGCAGAGTGTTGCAGTAGTTATATTGGTTTATAATCTCCTTTATTTTGGTTATTTCTCCTTTCTCCTATATCTCTTCCATTCGTGTTCTTATTTTTGAAAAATTATTTGCCAAACTAAAATTGTATATTTGGTATTATACGTATATGGCTGTGTAAGTATATTTGAATAAATTTTTAATGGCGTAAGTTGAAATCTATTTTAGTTGTATTTCTACATATAATACTTACATATAATACTTTATTTTATTTTAACATAAAAAATTTTAATAAAATTTTTATATAATAAATACAAAAATATGTAGAGTTAAAACTCTATGTCTAGAATTAAAACATATAAAATTTGTGTGATAGAATAAAATGCTTTAAATGATTTTGATACTAAATTGGGATCCAGCAATCTTATGTGAAAAATAACATATTTGCATTAAAGTTATTGAATCTAGTGAGAGCTCAGTATTGTAATTTTTACTATGTTTCGTGAGACATAATCAACATTTTTGTTTCTATTAAATGCGGTTAGCGATATTAATTCGATGGTGCATGGCGACGCGCAGCGTATACATTATAAATAACGCGCTATTTGAGACTATCACATGCAATGTGGGGCGTGTCTTTTATTGAAACGTGGCAATTGCATGTCGTTTGGATCCGTGTATACGTTCTTGGCATTGCAAAAAGGGAAATATACTAGAAATTGCAAAAAATTATAGAGCGTACCAACTTTTCTCGTATTTTATTTTTGGTTCTACACAAAGCCATCTTTTCGATAAATATGTTGAATAATTTATTGAGAATTATGGTTTAAAATTTAGAAATTTGTACGAGTTAAGAATTAGAGAAGTAGTTATTTAAATAATTTCTTGGTTGTAAACATTTACGATGATGTATATTCAAAAAAATTCCGAACTTTCTCCTTATAATTTTTAGGGATTTACTTACAACTTATTTAGTTTTGTCTCTTTCGAAATATGTTCTTTTTCGGTTGATACACCACTCCTAATGCCGCACAGTGGTTCAAAATAGAGAATTAGAGGGGCAGAAATCATAAAAGTATATGATAAAACCCGTGAGAGAAACCCGTGCGTTTCTATGTCGCGCGACAAAAGTCGCTCGTTTGTCCGCGCTATAATGAAATGTGCAAATAAAATTAAAAAATATAATTAAGTATATTAGCCCACACATTGCTTAATTTTATTTTTGTATTTTTTGTTTTTTTAATTTTATTTTTACACATTTTATTACAAAAGGTGTTTCAAGTGCCTGCCTTGCACCTGATTATATTTATCTGTGTAGCATTGAATTTCTTACTGCTTGGAACATTTTAATATTTTTCCTGATTTGATCAAAAGCCCTCATAATCCTCTCAATAAGCTGCTCCCTATATGTATAGTATCGACTGGAGTAATGTACATCAGAGCGTAAATCCTCAACGTATCGGAGGACAAGGGTTTCTTAACAAAAATGGATTTTTTTGATGAAACCTACCATCCCATAAAGTTTGTCCCATGGATCTTGTTGCAACGTATATAATTCAAACTTAAGCTATTGATTGAGCTTACTCAGAACTTAATTGGTTTAGCCGTTGTTGAGATCCGATAATCTAAGAGTCTTTCAACTTATCGGCTCGCGTATTGATACACGCTCTGTGTCTCGCTATGCGTACTAGCGCGAGACGCTGTCGTGTCTCTTGATGAAAACAAAGTGATGTGATTAAAGTGAAATACGACCGTTATGACATATAAATCAAATTAAATTAGAATAAAACGCTATTCTGGTCAGTACCTATGTGTAAAAGACTACTAACAATATCCAAGCTCTGACCGTAAATGACGTTTTATTCTAAAGTAATGTGAACTATTTTGTATAATACATCTAACACATTATTTATTTACGTATTATTCGTTGACGACTGATTTTATGAATTAATTTATCAACAAAATTTATTATATCAACGAATAATTTGTTTTACTGGTGACACGAACTGAATATTTTCTGCAATTTCATATTTATTTTTACATATTTTTCCGAGGGGTTGGTCACTGGCGGTTTTAGTGTACAAAAATTACCCTTTATACGGATTTCCTTTAAATTACTTCAGATTACTTAAGATTACCTGATACTACCTCAAATTACTTCAGATTACCTAATACTACCTCATATTACCCAAGATTACCTTAGAGTATTTGAAATTACCTGGGATTTTCTGGGATTACCCGAGATTACTCCAAAATTACTTTTACCATCTAAGATTACTTTATACGAGTACGTAAAGTATTATTTCTTCAGATCACTCTAGAGTACCTCTACAGACCACTATGATAGGTATATCGTACTTCGAGAACATCAATTTTATATTTTTACTGCATGCTTAAGAAAAAAACGCAATTTTACAAAACAAATATATATTGCATACAGGAACACAAAAATATAAAAATTTCGCAAACAGAATATGTAATGTTTTATATGTATACATATATATAGTAACACAAGTTCGACTAGTCGTATCGTTTGAGATTTTTAATACTAACAAAACAATATCCAATTAAATATATAGATATTAGTATAAGTATTAAAATAAAAAATATTTAAAAAACAGAACATCAGTAGTAACACAGACACTTTGTTAAACGATATCACAACTTGGTGCTAAATTAAAAATTGTTTGACTAGTCAAGTTACTTAACTTTTTATACATACTTATGTATAAAAAGGTAGATTTGCGAAACAAAAACCTGAAAACTTTTATGTATATGTACCTAAAAATTATCACAGTTTCTGACGTAATTAAAACTTTTTTTAAATTTTTTTGAATTGTTTTATAATTAGTTTTTTATCAGACTGAGAAATAGGTAAAGGATTAACACACACACACACACACACACACACACACACACACACGCACGCACGCACGCACGCACCCTGCATATTAATAGGGCCATAAAATATGTATCTATGCTCAACCTCTTGAATATCGTCTCTTCGCGGCCACTTAAAAACTTCTAAATTTTGAGACAGAAATTTTATTTTAAACAATTGATTAGTTAATTTTTCCAAGACCCTCCCTATGTACCACCCAGTGTCATAATAAACAGCATAATACATTTCAGTATTTATTACAAACTCCGCATTGTCATTTTCAGTGTCTATACTTGATGACTTAGATTGTGAGGACTTGTGGGTGTTTGTCTGACACGTAATAATCTGTCATTGCTTAATTTTTTATTATTATTAAACAACCAACAAAGGGATGATTTTTTAACTATTTTTGTCTGGTTTGCTAGAACTAGTTTTGCAAACGGCGACCTTTTTATATTATCTTTTTTCTTAATAAGTTCTGGATCATTAACATAATCTTTTAGACAAAGGTCATCATCCAATTGATCATAATTAAAATTATGAGTTTTAGAGGCAAAGTCAGTTTGTAATCTTGTTTTTAACGTTGACTCAACTTGTGTTGTAGCATCTGATTCTGGTTTAAAATCCGAAATTAAATTATCATCCTTGTCGTTATCTGAATCAATATCTATCACAAGATTTTCTTCACAAAATTTTGGGAAATAATTGATATTTTTCCAATACGATTCAGGAATGTTGTTTATGCCAACTTCATTAAGCCCTGATTTAGCTTCTGCAAGAGCTGACATAATAATGTTTTCAATTTCTGTATCATCTGGGATATCAATCAAATTTTCGTTACTTCCAACACCTAAACGATTAGGCACTTTCCTTGGGAAAACAAACTGATCTTTTAAATCATTTTTACGTTTTGTATAATTTGGATTTTTTAAATTCTATTTATAATATCATTTAAACTAAAATTGACTATTGTGGAAAAAGTAGATGTCAAGCTTCTTGTTGAACGAAAAATGTGTTCGCATGGTTGGCTACTCATCAACCATGGAACGCACATACTAGAATTCAAGTTAATCAGACAAAATTTTTTGAAAAAGCATGAGGAAAAAGTGAGCATTGATTTCTATTGACATATAGGAATTTAAAGTAATGAAATTTTTTGAAAGAGTTAAATTATTTTGTTTTAAGACCCAGTTTCGCTATATTCGAAAAATACAATAAATACAGATTTCCAAATTAAAAATAATCTCTTTCTATGAGCCAAATTTTTGTTTAAAAATGAATCTAAAACATTTCTTATTGCTTCTAAATAAATCAGAGAGCCCCTCGCATTGGCCACCTTTTCACTTAACATATTCGTCACTATCGGATCACATATTTTTTCCACAGCCCTATAATTCATTTTATCTTCTCCATTTATGTCAGACATAGTTAATAAGTGTTTATCTTTTCCAAAATTTAGAATAAGATATTCAAGATGCTCTTTAGTGATTACAATATTGCCTATTTGCAAACTCACTTTTTTATGTAAAAGCCGCGTTCTCAATTTTGTACCAATATGTACATTGTCTTGGCAGACCAACGCATTTGAATTAGGAGGTTTCATACAATGGAACCAAGACCACTTATTTTCGGCAGAAGCTGGAAGTTTATATGCAGTTTTCATGGCTTTCATAAGTCTAGTATCATCATCGGATGAGTGACCCAAAATTGTAATATCAAACTCTTTAGCCATAGATTGCATTTTTATCCATTTTTTCAAAACATCGGAGGCTGTAAACCGATTATCTGTACCAAAAATTGACAAGCAAAACGATGGAGTGTTATCCTGCAAAGGCTGAGCCATAACAACATAGGCATAATTACAAATATGTTCCTCTTGAAATTGTCTTTTTATTTCGTTATAAGTTGTTGCCTAAAAATTACAATCCGATAATTTTGTGAAAGATTAACTTGATAATTGCCAAAAGAAAAATTTGATTTGCAGGTATTATCTGTAATTTCCTTTTTAATCGATTTTGTCGACTGTATTTTTCACTAGATAATGATTTTTTTGAAGCTGTAATTTTAGTACTGCACACCATCTTATTTTCTCCAGTAGTATCTACTAAAAATTTGACAACCCAGTATCTGAATCCGAGTTGGAATTGTTTTCTTCTACAACGGTCTCCTCGGTTTCCTCGGTGTCTACGGTTGGAATTACTACTGAAGTCTCTAAAGATGATCCTCGTTTCGATTCTTTATTTTGAGTAGATTCTTTATTTTGAGTAGTATCCAAATCCTTACACTTTTTATTAGCATCAGTTTTTGAAAAATAAGACGTTAGTAAAGATGATTTTTCAAGAGGAGCCCAAGATGCTGTCGAGGTGCCGTTTTGAGTGTTGTTTAAATGTTTAAACAAATGTTTGTAAAAATTGCTTACCATCCATCTTGCATTCGTATTATTTTCATTTTTACTGGACTTGATTAATTTTATGGTTGTATTGCAAAGGAAACAACTCACAATAGCAAAAATGAAGTCTTCATCCTCAACTTCAACATTAATTTTAATATTTTTTGCTTTTTCTATTAAATCATTATTTTCATCCGTATCTAATGCCGTACTTATTTTCTGCTCTATCCAGTGCAGTAAAAGTTTTTTAATTTTTTTTATTTCTAAATGTAAATCTATTGTCTTGGTCGTATAATTGAATCAGAGTTTTCCTCAGATAAATTGTCTCGTTTTCTTTTATGACAAATTTTCTTTTTATTATCTACATTTTTATTACCTGCTTTTGTTTCTCTCTGCAACTGTTGGGACAATTCGAAAATTTGTTTTTTAAATTCTAATATTTTGAACATTTTAGGTTTTTTGGAAAACAATGAGCCATAATACTTGACAAAATCTTTTTTTATCTACTAACAAATATAGTTCCTCCCTTGCAACCTTTTCTATTTCTTCAATGTCTTTTTCGTGAATTGAAAGAAAAGAACTTTCACTGTAATATCCTGGTTCTTTTAACAGTTCGATCAAATAAATAACTTGGCAAAATTTCCAATTTACTATTAAAATTCATCAATACTGTATTTTCCGTGTTGATTTCAGCCGGTGGTTCCCTCGCTGATTGTCCAGAATTTTCCATTTTGATCGATTTCGATAATAACACCACAAAGAAATAACAAAAACTGTATCAAGCACAGACCTGCAGTGATATCAGATTCGAATCGAGACCGCTATTGCAGCGAGCCACACCTACAGACGTGTGTATATTAGAAGTCTGTGGCAGCACCTATAGGTTATAGGTGCAACGACTCTCTATAGATAGCGCGCTTATCTATACCTATCTACACCGATAGACGATCATATAATATGCCGGTGATACTAGACTTATGAAAGCCATGAAAACATTGAAAACTGCATATAAAGTTCCAGCTTCTTCCGAAAATGAGTGGTCTTGGTTCCATTGTATGAATTATTGGTTGCAAAAAGGTATAACACGCTCATCAAAATGACGCTCATTAACCTCAAAAAACAAAGATTACCTTAAATTACCTCAGATTATCTGAGACTACTTTAAGAATACTTAGAATTACCTACAGATTATTTGATAGTACCCTGTATTACTAGGGTGGCTCTTATTTACAATGGTGAAAATTTTTTGGGGATCTTTTTTCGCGCTACCCCCCAGTTTGGTTCCATTTTATGAAAAAATAATCTGTGTAAAATTTCAGCTCAATCGGATAAAGGGAAAAGGTGCCCTTGGGGCCTTGAATCAAAAAAATCATAAAATCACAAAAAAATCAATTTTCTTGTTTATCTTGCGAAATATTAATTATATGCAAAAAAGTATTATAAAAAAGTTGTAGATCTATTAAAAATGCACATATTATTATCTACCACTTTTTCTCGTACGACTAACGATTTCAGAGAAAAATGTGAAAATCACTTCTTTTTACTACAAATCTAGACGCTGAGATAAAGTCTCTTTTTTATAACTTGGAAATTTTCGGCGATAATCACTTACAATCTGAAGCACATACTGTTTCTGTTACTCGTTTTTCATAAATAATTTATTATAATCTTCCATAAGCTTGACCCCTCTCTCAGCCGAATCATTTACAACTTTCAATTTATTTACTAATTTTAGACTTCTTACAAAACTTCCATTTTTATGTCACGTCAACGATTCTGTCAAGGAATTTATCATTCAAGTCAAATCTTTTGAAAAACCCTTTAGTTTTGATGGAAACGAATTGTTCAATTCCGTTGTTAATAATTTCTGGGATTTTGTCGATTTGTACTTGTACTCGCTTCTCATTTTCGTTTGATGATTCTGTTTCGCGATTCAAAGCATTGACCATTTTCATTTTTGATTTAAATGACAAATTTGTATCAAAGAAAGCTAATGCGACAACTTCAGGGCTCAAATACCATAAATGCTTGCTTAGTTTTTGTAAAACAACACGAGAAATACCACGATTGATAGCTTCATATTCAAAAAGTTTCGAAAGAACCCTGAAATCCAGATACAGTACTTTGGCAGCAGAAGGCGCACAAAAGTTGTCGCGTTAGCTTTCTTAATCACTAAACCGTTTAGTTGAAACTATTTCACCAAGCCTTGGTTATTATAACCAAAACCTTTTTTCAGTGTAGTCGTTTTACGTTTAACTTTTAATATTGCGCTGACGATGACCAAAAAAAGGGTCGAAACGTTCGTGAATTTTATGTATTAATTAAGAATATATTTATTGCGTATTAATTACTGCGCCTGGCTCTTATTGCCTTTTCCTGTTTATATGATTTATTCAAGAGAGCTTTTATACATTAAAAATACATATAGAAATAATATAGAAATATTATTAAGCTATCTAACAATAACACTACTCAAGTGTTACACACGTCTATTAAGCTGACACAACCACTTTAGCATAATTGAATAAAACATATACAGAAATTTAGTGCTTTTTTGTTACTAATTTGTTGCTCTATTCCGGATTTTGTTGCTGCAGCCATTTCGGAAAAAACAGTGGCTGTGCTAGCTTAAGTTTAAGGTAGCACAGCCACATAAAAAAATAAACACAAATTAAAAACAAGGACATATTTACTTATTGTTAGTGCTATTTTGTTGCTAATTTGTTGCTTTGTTCCCATATACGTTGCACGACCCCTACCATGAGAAAACTACCCCTAATTAATCCCATCTAGCACAACCCTGTAAAAATTCCAATTTTAAGAAATATCTCGATGGATTATATTATTTTGATTTTGTTGCTTCACATTTTCATCGATCCCGATTTTGCTCCGCTCCTAACTATCGAATACCACCCCTAGCTACTCCATTCCAGCACAACACTTTAGACTTGCAAATTGTAAAAAAATCTCGATAGATTATGTCGTTCTGATTGTGTTGCTTGATATTCTGATTAAATCCGATTTTGTGATGATAGGTGTGGAGCAACAAAATTGGGATCGATGATAATGTGAAGCAACAAAATCAAAATAATATAATCCATCAAGAATGTCGACTAAAAATTTGAGCTATAGTGTAGTGCTAGTATCGAGGGGTAGTTTTCTGATGATAGCGGTGGAGCAACAAAATGGGGATCGATGAAAATGCGAAGCAACAAAATCAAAATAATATAATCCGTCGAGATATTTCTTAAAATGGAAATTTTTACAGGGTTGTGCTAGATGGGATTAATTAAGTGTAGTTTTCTCATGGTAGGGGTGGTGCAACGAATGTGGGAATGGAGCAAAAAATTAGCAACAATATAGCACTAAATAAATATGTCCTTGTTTTTTAATTTATGTTTATTTTTTTATGTTTTTGTGCTAACTTAAACTTAAGCTAGCACAGCCACTGTTTTTTCCGAAATGACTGCAGCAACAAAAGAGCACTAAATTTCTGTATGTGTTTTATTCGATTATGCTAAAGTGGCTGTACGGGCTTAATAGACGTGTGTTACACGCCGATTATTTTTGAAACTGTGCACACATGTACAACTTTGAAAAATATTTGACCCGTATTTTTCTATTTGTGCTCATGAAGCATTTTAAGGATAGAAACTACCCTCGATATTGACCTTTTCAGTTCCATGTATAGCAATTCTTTAGGCCATGTACGTTATCTCGAACGGTTTTTGCTGGGATAGATTGATAGAAGTCACAAAACTGAAACATTTTTCTCTAAAATGCTTTGTTTCCAAGATATAAGTTTGTAACACTAACTGATTTACTCTGTATATACATACATATATATGTATACATATACAGACTGGCCTATCAAAAACGAAACAAGATTAGGTCAAATGCCATACAAAGGTTATATGACAAAAAGAAAAAAAAACGTTTGTTTCGTTTTTGGTGGGCCACCCTGTATATAATTTTGACATCAACTTCGTAATCAACGATTCTGAAAACTCCTAGAGATAGTATTCTGGTGCAAGATATGTTCGAGATAATGTACATGGCCTAAATAATTGCTATACATGGAATTGAAAAAGTCAATATTGAGGATAGTTTCTACCCTTGAAATGCGTTATGAGCACAAATAAAAAAACACGGGTCAAATATTTTTCGAAGTTGTACATGTGTGCACAGTTTCAAAAATATCGACGTGTAACACTTGGGTAGTGTTATTGTAAGATCTAAGCTGGGACCGTAAATGGCCGTTTCCTTCTTCTATTTGATTGTATATCTTAACGGTCTTAATATATATTAATCATATTTATTTATTGTATTTTTGGTACGATTCATTTATCAACAAATAATTTATTATATCAACAAATAATTTGTTTTTTTTTTTTTGTGACAAGAACTGAATATTTTCTGCAATTTTATATTTATTTATTGTATTCTTGATACGATTGTGTTTGCCCATTTTGCTCGTAAAGAAATGAGTTACAATTTTATGTATAACAAATATTAGTTGTTAATTAAAAAAATTAGAATGTCTTTGAAATATTATTAATGATTTTAATTTAAGAAATTAATTTTGTTATGCTTACGCCGGTTTTGATTACTTTTTATAAGTATACATATATGTTCATTATGCATGTGTGGAGGATGGAGCACACGAATATAGAAATATATTGTAATTTTAGATATACAGGGAGGAATGTCTCGCAACAATGGACCTGGTCTTTATGAGTTTCTTATGGAGGCCGAGTTACAACAGTATTATCCTGGTATTCGAGGTATTATTAATTTCCATTTATTTTGATTACATTTTAATTATATTTTTTATTATAAAAATGTAACAAAACATGCGCACGCGCCCGCACACACGCACGCACACACACGCGCACACACACGAACACACAAGCATATGCACAAAAAAAAAGGGCTTATTTTTATTTCGCTGTGTTAACTTTAGAAAAATATTTTCTGAATAAGAGTAGAGTTTCAAGGAGAACATAAGACAATACTATTCGTTTGTTTTTAAATAATTGTTTAAAGATTACATAAAAGTCATACTCAATTTTTTGAATAAAAATCTCTATTTTTATTGTATATTCTTGTAGTCGATATCAAGATGTACCATCTTAATTCCGAAACTTTTGTACGATATGTAGAACATACAAAACTTTTTTTTGTAATTAATTTTTTTTACGAAATGAAAATGTGTTGTTTTGATGGGTCAATCTATATATGCACTCGACATACAAAGTATTTTTAAAAAATTATAGACTTTACACAGTATAGATAATATTATTGACTAAAAAATGCTTAATAAGCGTCTCGAAAAATAAACAGTCACAGCTAGAAGTAATTTTGATCACGAAAGTGACGCTTGCTTTATATATATCTGCCGTGTAAATACGTTTATTAAGCTGACACAGCCACTTTAGCATAATCGAACAAAACATATACAGAAATTTAGTGCTTTTTTGTTGCTAATTTGTTGCTCTATTCGGGATTTTGTTGCTGCAGCCATTTCGGAAAAAACAGTGGCTGTGCTAGCTTAAGTTTAAGTTAGCACAGCCACATGAAAAAAAAAAACATAAATTAAAAAACAGGGTCATATTTAATTAGTGCTATTTTGTTGCTAATTTGTTGCTCCATTCCCACATCCGTTGCACCACCCCTACCATGAGAAAACTACCCCTAATTAATCCCATCTAGCACAACACTGTCAAAATTCCAATTTCAAGAAATATCTCGACGGATTATATTATTTTGATTTTGTTGCTTCACATTTTCATCAATCCCGATTTTGTTGCTCCACCCCTATCATCAGAAAACTACCCCCCGATACTCCTATCTAGCACAACACTTTACAGCTCGAATTTTTAAGACATTCTCGACGGATTATATTATTATGATTTTGTTGCTTCACATTTTCATCAATCCCGATTTTGTTGCTCCACCCGTATCATCAGAAAACTACCCCCCCATATTACTATTTAGCACAACACCTTACAGCTTAAATTTTTAGGACATTCTCGACGGATTATATTATTCTGATTTTGTTGCTTTACATTTCCATTGATCCCGATTTTGTTGCTTCACCCCTATCATCAGAAAATTACCCCCGGATAATCCTATTTAGCACAACACCTTACAGCTCGAATTTTTAAGACATTCTCGACGGATTATATTATTATGATTTTGTTGCTTTACATTTTCATCAATCCCGATTTTGTTGCTCCACCCCTATCATCAGAAAACTACCCCCCGATACTCCTATGTAGAAATTTATAATGTTCCAACAATAGCTGTGTTTTAAGTCCGACAAATAATCGGCGCGCAGTTTAATAGTTTGGAAAATACGCGTATTAAATACATATTGAAAATAATTATATTGAGCTGCCTATGATCCAAGCTTGGACCGTATGGCAATTTCCTTTATATTGCAAAATAATATAATTCGTCGAGAATGCTTTAAAAATTCGAGCTGTAAGGTGTTGTGCTAGATAGGAGCGTCGGGGGGTAGTTTTGTTATGATATGGGTAGAGCAACAAAATTGGGATTAATGGAAATGTGAAGCAACAAAATCAGAATAATATAATCCGTCGAAAATGTCCTAAAAATTCGAGTTGTAAGGTGTTGTGCTAAATAGGAGTATCGGGGGGGTAGTTTTCTGATGATAGGGGTGGAGCAACAAAATCGGGATTGATGAAAATGTGAAGCAACAAAATCAAAATAATATAATCCGTCAAGAATGTCTTAAAAATTCCAGCTGTAAGGTGTTGTGCTAGATAGGAGTATCGGGGGGTAGTTTTCTGATGAGAGGGGTGGAGCAACAAAATCGGGATTCATGAAAATGTGAAGCAACAAAATCAAAATAATATAATCCGTCGAGATATTTTTTGAAATTGGAATTTTGACAGTGTTGTGCTAGATGGGATTAATTAGGGGTAGTTTTCTAATGGTAGGGGTGGTACAACGGATGTGGGAATGGAGCAACAAATTAGCAACAAAATAGCACTAAATAAATATGACCCTGTTTTTTAATTTATGTATTTTTTCATGTGGCTGTGCTAACTTAAACTTAAGCTAGCACAGCCACTGTTTTTTCCGAAATGGCTGCAGCAACAAAATCCCGAATAGAGCAACAAATTAGCAACAAAAAAGCACTAAATTTCTGTATATGTTTTGTTCGATTATGCTAAAGTGGCTGTGTCAGCTTAATAGACGTCGTGTAAATAGAATATTATCTGACCACATTCTTATTTTGATATATACAAAAGGTATCTTTTTATGTATCTTTCTCTCGTTTGTACACACGTTTCATATTTTAGTATCACAGAATTACGAAGTCTTTCAAAAATTCTTGGTTTTTTCTGAATCCTTTTGCAGACATATTGAATTCGCTGATGTAATTGTTGCACATCGTATATTAGTGAAGAATATACTAACAAGAGAACGGTCGAACGGTTAGAAATAAACTTAAAAAATTTTAGACCCATATTTTTAGCAACATTTAGTATCTTAACGTATCTTAACGTTTAGGAATTAAAACCTTTTGAAAATAATGGATTTTTTCATTTTTAACAAATATATTCAAAAAATATAGTGTATGAAAAAAATGTTTTGTACAAGATTTTTATGGTATTTTGCACTCCTTACAACGATGTATTTACATGTTTTGAAAATGTCAAGTTTTTAAATTTACTTCCATCCATTATTTTTGCAAATAAAAATTTTGTAATGACAAAAATTAAATAGCATTGAATGCCAATCATACAATAGAGTGTTTACGAAATACTTGGACAAACTTTAAGGGCGTATTCCTTACGTCAAAATAAAGAAAAGAGATTATATAAACTCATAGTCAAGAGTGGTTGCGAAGTTATGGGCCGGGGTTTTTGTAATTCCCTCGGCTAAGGGATAGTGAGGTGCCTTCTGCCTCTCCTTTAGGCAATATGGTATTCTAGTTCAGAAGTAGATTTTACTCAGATAATTTTTTCTTAACTTTTTAACAAAGTTATATACAATTCCACGAGTGAATTAGTCCTGTTTCTTGATCAATTCGAAAATATTAGTGTTACCCGAAACACCTTTAGTTTTGAGCTCCTCTTTAAACTTAACTCTGCCATTATCGAATATACCATACCACCACAGGACATGCTGAAGACTCTCGCTCTCATAACCACACATGCACCTCGCGTCCTCCACGCGATCCTTTTCTAGCCAACGAGGGATTAAGATTAAAGTGATTAGCTCTCGCTCTATTAACAAGCGTTACAAAAAAAGTACCTATCCAAATTTAACTTATGAAACTACGGCTTGATCTTATCCCTACATTTCCAATAGGCACCTCGAACACTTGGATCCTCCTCCTCTTGGGCTTCCTCTTTGGCTCCCTCTTTGGCTAATACATCCGCCATCTCATTGCCCGCTATTCCAATACGAGCCGGAACAATGTTATAACAATGCCGGCTCCCGTAAATCTAGCCTGCTTGTTCTTAAGGCTCCTGGATACTCAGCCGAGAACTCCGCGTTGACGGTGGCGACATTGGTAGAATCGGTAGAAATAAGAACTATAAGGCGAGAAAATAGCCATATTCGTGGAAAGTGACATGTTGACAAGCCTATTTTGTTGTGCGTGCCATTTCCTTATTATTCGCTCTGTACTTGTGCTCTAACGTTTGACGTATTCGTGAAAGTCGTAAAATTTACCGAAAAATAAGATTTGCTTGCGGAAGGAACATTTTCACCTCTTTTCGATAGTCGTAAAACGGCTGTTTTCCCGTATATTTAGGCTTTGTTTTATGGCTGTTTGTTTATTGTCGTAGGAAAAGGATAGTTTTCGGTAAATTTTGGAAGTGTTCTGAAACGATCTAGAGTGATGTTTTATTGAAATGTCTTTTTATTTGAAAATGGCACGCACAACAAAATTGGGTGTTTTCCTCGCCTCGATAGTAAGAATTTAATATGGCCGCGGTGACTATCCAGGAGCCTTAAAGCCATCCGTATAGATAATCACTTGATCATCATTCAGTATGAATTCATTTATAACGTCCTGGATCAGTCTCGCGTCCAAGTACTCTTTATTTCTCATTCTAGCCTCACAGATAGACATTTACGTCAATTTTCTGTGTGATTGCATTGTAAAAACCCCGAAAGATCTCGAACTTCCTGTGGTTGTCCAGCTGGGCCCTGATAGTCCTCTCCCAAGCTGTTGTTAAGATACTTTTTTTGTGAAGGGGTTGTAAATATTTGGCGTAATTCTGCGCGTTTAAATCATGTAGCTTGATTCGGAGTTTATTGTGCCCATCACGGTCATATAAACAGGTATAGACACTCCTGTCACAAGCATAGGAGAGAAGTGGGATCCAAGTAAAGCCGGAAAACCAATATGGCGTCAGATGTAGCAAAACTTTCCGCGCATGTGACGTAGGATTGCTGCATGCTTTGAATGATAAAAATAAATAATTTATTACTTTTAGGTGTTAAACCGTTTAGCAAACAAGCATGTAACACAAATAACCGAAAAAAACACGTTTAAAAGCGTTTACTAGCTCTGACGCTATATTGGTTTTCTGGCTTCATTTGGGGGACGCTTGCCGAGCCGAAGTGTCTAGACCTGTTTATATGACCGTGGTGCCCATACACAGTGACTTTATGTTGCAGTTAGCAAAACAAAGGTTATGTTAACGCTATTATGTGATTGAGTTATCGAAACAAAATCATTATTTAAAAAAATCAAATTAGTTGATGTTAAGTACTGTTGTATGCAGTAGATCTTGTGGTAATTAGTTGTGCTTTTATTATGACAAATACATTTCGTGAGCAAGTACAAGGTACGATTTTTATTAATGAGCACTAATGGCAATGGTCGTGCGATGACGAGAATTTTATGCAGAAGACCGAGAATTATGCACTATAAGAGACTCTCCGATGACCTTGCTTTTGACATATGTTGCCAAAAGTATCATCTTGAGTACAAAAGGTTTCAGCCGTCGCTCGTTGTTTATTAAGAAGTTGTTAACAAAAGAAGTTTTATAAATAATATGTAATTTTCATTTGCTGATATACACAGGAATAACATATGCAACGATATGTGTGTTTCTTAAGATGCCAGAAGTCATTAATAATAATTAGAAGCACTGGAGTAAAATTTTAGCGATGGAGTTTACCACTGCTGCGCTGTTTATAAGAATTTAATTGTACTTTTTATATAACTTAACTTACAATCAAGCACAATATAATCCGCATTTCACGCGGTTACTACCAGTAAAATTTTCGCGCAGATACTGTATTAATAATTTAGCGTATTTACTAGAAATATGTGAGATGGAGTCTACACAGAAAATCTACGTTATACCTAAAACAATCTTATTGAATACTGAAATCTGAATCAGAATGACGATGCACTACGTTCTGCAATAATGCGAAGTATTTTTTTGGTCCAAAAACAAATGAGGAATGGAAGATCGATCCCGCTCATTGATGAATTATGTTATTATAAACTGCTTAAGTAAACTCCGTCATCATTCACGAAAAGTAGTAATACTGACTTTGATTGTCACAACAACCAATTAAGAATGATTATTGAATCAAAGTATTTTTTCTAAAAAAAATCTGAAATATTTAGTTTTCTTTAAATGTTATATTTATTTACTTTATTTTGCATTTAACAATAAGTATATGTATCGCACTTTTAAAACTAGTATATACCTACTGATAATGAGAAGCCGATGGAGTTTACTTTTGTACTATATTAGTGCGCTTTCTGCCGAGAAACATGGTGATGTGAAAATATTCACTATGGAGTATAGAAGCCTTCTGACAATATTATTGAATCAACATAATAAAAAATTTTTACTAAATCAATATGCCTAGTTACGAGCTAAAGACTAAAAAGTGACAAGAATTATGAGAATCACCCATATGCTTATAAAATGACACTTATGATTGTTCAATACATTTGTGAAAAAGTTATTGAGTCTTGATGTTAAGTTTCTCCTTAATTTCTTACCTCGATTTTAGCGTTTATTATTAATATGTACATGCAGAGAACCAACGAATTGACATAACAAAGTGTAGATTAGAGAACTAAATACTTCTTACTTAGCCTACGTTCGTTCATTCCTATTGGGAGCTATTGGGAAAATAAATCTATAATACACGTTACGTGTATCATATATTTTATTTTCCCAATAGCTTTTAATGGGAATAAACGAATGCAAGCATAATGTGTAAATAGTAGCACTAAGAATTATAACATTCATATTGTAACATTGACAGTATATAATTATATACTTGGTCAATTGCATTACTTATTTTTGAACAAATTTTTGAAACATTACTCTTTTATAAAATTCTTAAATTTTTTAAAAATAATGAGTGGGATTAGGGGTAAATAAAAAAAGAGAGTAAAGTACTATAAAACTTTTGTGTAAAACATTTTTTCATATATTTTATATTTTTAAAGACATTCACTAAAAACAAAAATTCCACTGTCTTTGAGAGGTTTTAACTTCTAAACGTTGACATTTGCCGCTAAAGAAAATATGGGTCGAATATTTTTTTTATGCTCTAAAACATATCCAAAGCCCATCAAAATCGATGAAGAACAGTTTAAACCTTTCCTTTGTAAGTTTTTAAAATACCGTCATGAAAAAATTTAACAGATTTAAATCTAGCGATCGAAAGAGGGTGAGAGGAGAACATGCAACTAGTTTATTGTATTCAATTATTTTTTTACCAAAGATAGTATTTGTTTTCTAACAATAAATATAAAATAAGCTGAAATTATATCATGCATAAATTGCATTAATAATTTTTTACCAAGTGGCAATTGAAGAGCTGGAAGAATATATTTATCAAGAAATTATTATAGGCTATGTCAGACAACTGCCTTATGTGATAATAATAAATCCTACAATATCTTTCCTATGACATAGTCTCTAAAAATGTATATTTACACGTTTAAAGAAAAGGTGTTGACGGTTAATTAATTGCATGAGGATTTTTTATTGCCTACATGTAATTATTATGATAGTTTTTAAATGGTAAAATGCAACTTTGTCAGGGAACAGAATAAGCTATAAAACGTTGATTTAAGACACATTTTCTGAGAAATTACTGAAAAATTATTACTCTCGCTGTTAGTTTGATAGAGCGAAGATCTATTTGTCAAATATGAGATGGTATAAAGTTATTCATGAAATATTATTGATATAAATTAATGATAAAAAAATTCTATACAAACGTACTGATTCTTACTGCTGCCGAAATTTGTTTAATGTTTGTTTCTGGATTTTCTTCAATTTATTTTTAAGACACAAACCTCTTTATTAGGAATAGAAACAGTTATTCAGTCATTCTTGATAAGTGTAAATGTGTCCGACTCACCAAAACATTGATTAAAATGTTTAAATTGTGTATAAGACGAAATTTTTTGATTGGAATATTGTCTCGTGTAAAGATGATATGCTGCTTTAATATTTTTATTGGTACGACTATATTAGAAATGCATTTCTGTCACTTTTTGATTAGAATAGTAAACTAATATTGTTAAACAAATATTCGTCAAATTGTACAATCGTTGAACATAACAAATGCGGTTGCGATTGCAAAGATAATTGATCAATATTTGTATATTAGAGCATGATGATAAATTAATTCTTTGTTGTGAAATATGTATAGAAATGGGAGGACACATAGAATACGTAGAAGTCCAAATAAAAATATAGTTATATTTTTTGTTAGCTCATGCTGTAAATAGAAGCAAATAAGTTATTTGCATTAAATCAAAATTTATTTCTATAATTCGGATAGTGTTAATTTTCCTTTTATAATTATTTTTTTATTTAGTTTAGCGAATACAATTAACTGTTTAAATCTTGAAATGTTTTTTAATATCCTGTATATATAATCCATTTTTATCGTCAAAGATGATATAATATAGTATGGAATTTATATATGTACAATAGTTTTAAAGGTAAATATGCGTAAAAGGTTACACATCACCGATTTTAACGCTACTTTAGTGTGTTGTATGGGAGGTCTTCCTGAGTAATTCTACGCAAGAAAAAAGCGGGGGACGGCATTGGTTTAGAAGATATAGAAAATTGAAATTTGCTTAATCGACAGTTATTTCGAGTGTTGATATATATATACATATATATGTATATATGAGAGACTAATATACCAAAGTACATGCGTGGACAGAGGGGCGTGTTCCACAGATCCCGGGGGGGGGGGGGGGGTGAACTTCGCTTTACAACTTACAAAGTACATGCGTGGACAGAAAAGCGCGTTCCACAGGGGTCCCCGACCCCTGTGGAACACACTCCTCTGTCCACGCATGTACTTTAAATTGTAAAGCGAGGTCCATCCACCCCGACCCCTGTGGAACACGCTTCTCTGTCCACGCATGTATTTTGTAAGTTGTAAAACGAGGTCCACTCTTCCTTCCTCGGACCCTGTGGAATACGCCCATCTGTCCACGCATGTACTTTGGTATATTAGTCTCTTATATACGGGGTGTTAGAAAAGTCTGGAAACGATCAAATATCTCGAAAACAAAACATTTTAGGAAAAATGTTTTATACGGAAGTTGTAGGGTTTAAAAAGATCCGTTTACTGACTTTATCAGTTTGATCTTAGGTGGCGTCGTTTAGGTAAAGTTAGGATTACTTTAAATTTTTGAAATTGGATTCCTTATTTTTTATTGCATATTCTTGTAGCCCTTGTCGAGACGTTTTTAAAACACTATAAGAAAACTCTCTTTCGTTAAAAATTTTGTGAGATATTTCAGTCATTAAATTTTTAATATAAAATATGAAATATCTCGTAAAGTATTCACTCTTCGATGACTTTACCTTAATACTTTTATACGTAAGAACAATGAAAGAAATCGAACAATAATATTAATTTTTACATTTGCAATTTTGTAAAATTGAATGCGTCTACAAAATGCAATCAACTTTTTTAACATAATTTATTCTGTTTTTTTTTACAACAATCGATTCTTTTCATTATTCTACGCATAAAAGTATTGAGATAAAGTCAACGAAAAGTGAATACTTTATGAGATATTTCATATTTTATATTAAAAATTTGAAATATCTCGGGACATTTTTAACGAAACAGAGTTTTGGAAACTTCTCGACAAGGGCTACAAGAATATGCAATAAAAAATAGGGGGTCCAATTTAAAAAATTTAAAGTGACCCTGACTTGACCTAAACGACGCCACCTAAGATCAAACTGATAAAGTCAGTAAACAGATTTTTTTAAACTCTACAACTTCTGTATGAAACATTTTTCCTAAAATGTCTTGTTTTCGAGATATTTGACCGTTTCCAGACTTTTCTAACACTCTGTATGTGTCTCATAATACTAAGAATAACTGTTATATTTTTTAAACTTTTTTGTTATTAACTTTTTAATGAACAACGATTCCTTGTTAAAACCTTCCAAAGGTTACTCAGGAAAATGACTTCTATAATATATGTTACGATCAAAGTCATCGGCGTGGTGTTACTTTATAATATCCAATAAAATCATTAAAATTCTGAAATTTTAATTTGGTATATCTTCTGAACCAATACCGTCCCCCATTTTATTCTTGCGTAGAATTACTTAGGAAGACCTGCCCTACAACATACTAAAGTGGCGTTAAAATTGGTGATGTGCAACCTTTTATGCATATTTGCCGTTTTAAAAGTTGTTTTTGGTGGGGTGTAATTTATAATCTTAAGTTAAATTTATGTTGAAAGAAATATTAGTTTTTTGACAAAGATAAGATTATCTATGCTCTTCCTCTCTCCCTCTCCCTCCCTTCTCTTTTGTTCCTCTCTCTACAGGGTGAACTATTTATAGTGTTAATGACAAATATCTCATAAAATATGCATACTATAAAAAATTTTTAGATAAAACTTGTTTAAAATCAAAGGGAACACAAGATGGCACTATTTGTTTTATCATAGATGGCGCTGCTATAGGTCAAACAAAGGTTAACTTAATTTTTTTTTAGTAAAACCCCTATTTTATATTGCATCATTTTTTAAGGGGATCCTAAACCCGTCTGTATTACCGACTTTCTTTTGAAGCACTAATCTTTTTATTGGTTTTACAGAATGAAAAATCCTTTTTTAAAGTTAAAGTATATACACTAATGCTGTCACCGTAGAACAATTTTATGCCGAGAACGAAAATAATTTCAAAAATGCAGATTTTTGTTACCTACTCGAAACGTCAACTCATGACATTTGCTTCATATAAACATTTTACAATTTGTTGTTGCAAAATGAGACCCATCTTGACAGCGGATAACATGAAGAAATAACATACCGTTCTCAGAATTAGGCTCAGATATCTAACAAAAAAGTTTAGTGCTTTAAAAGATTATATAACCTATACCTATAACCTTGTCTATTCTTGTCTATATTAGTGTCTATACAAAAACAGATATAGGCCGGTAACATAAAGGATGATAAAAATTGGCAACTTTAGGATCCCCTTAATACTAATTAATTTGAACAACTTTTTTCTGAAACATTTTTGGTAAAAGGGGACCCACCTCCGATCAGGGGACCCACCTCCAATGACCTTGACCTTGACATATGTTGTCAAGGTCATGACCCTGAGTGACTTTCAAAAGGTTTTAGCCGTCGCTCGTTGTTTGTTAAAAAGTTATAAACAAAAAAATTTTTGAAAAATATAGCAGTTATTTTGAGTATTAAAAGACATAAACGACTAATATGTATGTATGTACAAATAGTACATGTATGAACGAAGGAAAGTTATTTAAAGCAGCGAATTGTTAGTATATTGAAGAGTCTTTTTTTTAAAGCAGAGAATAGTTGGTATAGTAAAGTATATATACAATTTTATATGTTAGGAAGCATAAATATAATGTATTTTCTGCTTTAATTTAATCAAAAGCATAAACTGTTATCTGCTTTAT
This sequence comes from Harpagoxenus sublaevis, assembly GCA_030770355.1. NCBI lineage: Eukaryota > Metazoa > Arthropoda > Insecta > Hymenoptera > Formicidae > Harpagoxenus > Harpagoxenus sublaevis. Next base: position 44,955 of record JASTWR010000438.1, read on the forward strand.
TTAAAGCAGTAAATCGCTGATATATTGAACAGCCTTTTTGTTAAAGCAGAGAATAGTTGGTACAAAACTATACAATTATCCCTTATGGTTAAAGCAGAAAATACTTTATATGTATGCTTTCTAACACATAAAATTTTATATATACTTTTCTATACCAACCATTTTTTCTGCTTTAACAAAAAGACTGTTCAATATATTAACGATTCGCTGCTTTAAATAATTTTTCTTCGTTCATACATGTACTATTTCCACATACATATTAGTCGTTTATGTCTCTCAATACTCAAAATAACTGCTATATTTTTCAAACTTTTTTTGTTTATAACTTTTTAACAAACAGCGAGCGACGGCTAAAACCTTTTGAAGGTCACTCAGGGTTATGACCTTGACAACATATGTCAAGGTCAAGGTCATCGGAGGTGGGTCTCCTAATCGATACTTTACTAACTTTTTTTGTTTCTAACTTTTTAACAAACAACGAGTGACGGCTAAAACCTTTTGAAAGTCACTCAGGGTCATGACCTTGACAACATATGTCAAGGTCAAGGTCATCGGAGGTGGGTCCCCTGATCGGTATTTTTATACCACATTTTTTTATTTGCCTAATATTTTTCCGAGATATTTAAGGAAAACTTCGTAACTTTCAATATTTAGCTTATAATATCTCGATAATTGTTTGTCGGAGGAAAAAGTCGGGCTTTTGACTTGATTTGGTCTCAAAAATATACTGCTGCAATAGTGCCCGAAAAAAAGAATATTATTGTATAAATTATGTTACAACATATATAAGCATTTACAAAAGTTTGGGCACTATTGTAACATATTCTTGAAACTACATTGAGTAAAGAAGTCCTGTGCCACTTTTCTCACCAACAAACAATTATCAAGATATCGTAAGTTAAATATTGAAACCGAATTTTTTTCTTGAATATCTATCTCAAAAAAGTATTAGGCAAATAAAAAAATGTTTTAGACAAAAGTTGTTCAAATTAATTAATAGAAAAAGATGATAAAATATAAAATAGTAGGCCTAATTAAAAGAAACAAAGGTCACCTTGAAATCTTGTGGGCATTATTTAGATAAGACTTGTGCCTATAATAAGATGTCTCCCAAACAGAGTGTTTTATTTGAATTTGAGCGACAAATAGTTCGGGAGATAATTGCGTGGAAAGATTAAAATAGGCACCCTGTGTATCCAATATTTAAATACTGATGTATTTAATTATTTATTTAAACATTTATTAAGGTTTATTTAATGAGATATCTATATATTTTTATTAGGAGACTTGAAGGTGCAAACAACGGCACAATTGAAATATGTAACAGAAGAAGATTTGAATGCGATAGGGATGAGCAAGCCGGAGATGCGCCGTCTAAAGAAATACTTTCAGAAGCACTTTCCTCAAAATTATCTATCCAAATTTAAGAAAATGCTGCTACCGAAACGTGAGGAACAGTCTCCTGGTGTGCTGGGTATGTTACCGGAAGAGAGACAAGACAAACCGTCAGTACGTGTTCCCAATAAACACATGATTCCGGCTGATGCAATTATTGTGAATAAGGAACTTGGGGTAGGAGAATTTGGTGTTGTGGAACAAGGAGTATGGACGAATGATGGAGAAAGAATACAAGTTGCGATTAAATGTTTATCGCGCGAAAGGATGCAAAACAATCCTATAGAATTTTTGAAGGAGGCCGCGATAATGCACTCGATTGATCACGAGCATATTGTACGATTGTATGGCGTCGTACTCGATACGAACTCACTGATGCTCGTGACGGAATTGGCTCCATTACGCTCATTATTGGAATGTCTTAAGGAGCCTAGTCTGCGTGCGAGTTTTCCGGTCTTATCGCTGTGTGATTTCGCTGTGCAAATCGCCGACGGAATGCAATATCTCGAAGCGAAAAGATTAATACATCGTGATCTTGCCGCCAGAAATATCCTTGTGTTTTCCAAAAACAAGGTCAAGATATCGGATTTTGGGTTATCACGCGCGTTAGGGGTGGGTAAGGATTACTACCAGACGAATTTCAATGTCAATTTAAAACTGCCTATTGCGTGGTGCGCACCTGAATGCATATCCTACTTGAAATTTACATCGGCGAGCGATGTATGGGCGTATGGAGTAACATTATACGAGATGTTCAGTTACGGATTTCAGCCTTGGGCAGCGCTGACCGGCCATCAAATTCTCGAAGCGATAGACGAGCCTAATTTCCAGAGATTGGAGCAACCTGAGTGCTGTCCAAAAGAGTATTTTTCTTTGATGCAACAATGTTGGCAACATGAACCTTCGAAAAGGCCCAAATTCTCCGAATTGATTAATTTATTGCCCGAACTGAAACCTGAGCAGGTGCAAGCAGTCCAGGATAGCACCGAGCCAGGCCAGCTTGTTTATAGGCAGAGTGATATAATCACAGTTCTGGATAAAGGTAGCACCAATACTTTATGGAAAGGCGTTCTAAATAATGGCAAAACAGGATTCTTTAATCCGGCTCACACAATCGCGTATCTCGGTTCCAATCTGCCTAGTAACAAACCTGGCGAATTTACACGGGGAGATGGTAAAAATGCTTTCTCCTCGCAGCGTAGAAAAATTCGCACGGATATGATATCCTCACCGCAGGGCGATCTCAAGCATACCGGTCACGTGGGTTTAGATGGAGCATATTTCGGTGATATTAGCTTTCTTGGTGGAAAGTATCCGCATTTGCCCCGTCAAGTTGTGACACCGTACAAACCGCAGGAGGATGCAACTGATAATTCTAGTCAAATTTCAAATCAGGATGCAAGAAACACAGATATGAATAGGGAATCAGCCAGGGAAAGTAGAAGCGTGCAACAAGATAATCAAAACAAACATGGTATATATTTATCTTTTATTACAATATCCTTTTTATAAAAGTTCTTAATAAAATTTATATACCTGTATGTACTAATTTATTTAATAAAAGTGTAGCATATTTACAATTAATTTTATTAAATTGGTATAATTTGTATGAATAAGAAAATGATTTTTATGTAGAACAAAGCATTAATCAAATATTTATTATATTTAATCTTGATAATCGACTTTGTTTAACTTTAAAAATGTAATGTTATATTGTATGTTTATTTAGAGAACTTGTGGTCTGATATAAATTCGGAGATATGCCACGTAACTACAAGCAGCAACGCAAACAAGCAAGCTATGACATCTAATATAGGTAGTAATACTGATGTTCTTGGAGCTGACCACGAATACCACGAAATCAGTGATGAGGAAAACCAAGATAGTCCATTAAGATTTGATAAAACGTTAAATTTTGATTTTGGTCCAAGTCTTATGGCAGAAATGGATCACATGTTCAGATCATTAGGTAAAAGCAGAATTAGAAGATATTAGATATCCTACGTTATATCGGATGTTTTTCAATGAAGAAAGTACCTTGATGAAAATGCAGGATATAAAAACAACAAAAATAGTTCATATAAACTTATATTCAATATGACTTTATAATATATGTATACGCTTGAATACATGTATAAAAATTATTAGATAAAACCTTAAATATATTACATATCACATATGACTAATACTCTCTCGCTTCAGTCGAGAAACTATTTGGATGAATGATTTATTGGTAAATGAATATATACATTAGACTATGGTTTGTGCACAGCTTAGTGTTCAGACTTGAATCTATTCGATTATCACTTGCAGGAACATCTAAAATTTATCGTTTGTATGTAACACTCACTAATGATATTCAGGTGATACTCTTAATAACAAAATTGCAAGTAAATTTCTATAGTATTCAAACTTTTTTGAAAACTAATAAAACGTGTAAAATAATGACACCTGGGAGTCAATCATGAATCTTTTCCCCTAGGGCGGAAACGTGAAAAGTGAAAAATTTCTCTTTCTATTGGTGTTGAATAGAAAGAGATAGTCATATGAAATTTTCACTTTTCACGTTTCCACCTTAATAAATGATTGACCCCCTGTTCCAGTATCGATTTAATCTGGTTATTTTAAACATTTTTTGCGAAGATAGGAAAATACTTGTTAATCTTTTCGGTATAGCGAATACTCGGAGCTTAACATTATCTGATGGTTGAGAGAAACGAGACTTCTGAACGCTTATCGCTACATCAGAGATCACCGATATCTCTGTACAATACATATTCTCTAATAAAGTTATTCATTTGTGTAAACAAGTTTTTTTATTATTAATAAATAAAGAAAAATTAAATAAAAGAAAGAAAGTTTAAATAAAAATTTAATGTTATTTTTTATTACCTACATATTATAAATATAAACAAGAGATTAAATTTTGAAAAAGTTTATACGATAAATTTCAAAACATGGGACTATACACAAGCCAACGTTACATTTTTTAAATATATATATCGTATACTATACCTTATGTCAACAGCCAGATAAAGAAAAATAAGCGTCGACTATATACATATACGTCGATATATAATGGCATAGCTGCCATATGTAAGCGTTTGGCAGCTGTTGACTAAAGTCGACGATTAGGTACTACCGTTTGCAGATGTTCAATAAAGCAATTAATAACTTAAAGACAAAGTTATATTAGACATATAAACTTTTGTATTTTTATGTCTTCAATCTGCAGCACTTCCTAAGAAACATTCAGTATACAAATACAGGAGTGTTTCAAGTGATCTATATATTATGATCACTTAAACTGTTATTTTGAATAATAATTTTCTCCCCCCCCCCCCCCCAAAAAAAAGATGCCTTTTTTGGATTTACTCAGATTTTCAAGAGACAGAGTAACAGAACAAACAATACTTTTAAAACGGTTTTTTAAGATAGATTTTATATTTTTATTTCTGTTAATGGCTTTTATTATAGAATATAGATCATTAAATAGAATTAACAAAATGTGGATAAGTAAACAAAATATAGTTTTTGATAATAGAAAATTCAAAACAATTTAAACATTAACATTTATGGAATAAAATACAAATGGCTTCAGTGAAAAGAAATAACAAAGATATTTTTGAAATCTTTTTCCAAAAATCTGATTTAAGAGCATTTTTTCTACTACTTTATTCTTTAAAATTAAACATGCAGTATTTGCGCAATATTAAAAAATATTAATTATTTAAGATAATATTTCTTAGGTGATCGTAATGTGTCACCTTTTATAATATTTCTGACATATATTACATTTTTTGTAGGTTCTTCTCCTCCTCCTCCACCACCGGGTCATCCTTTATCCACCGAACATGAATCAAGCAATGCAAGGAATGAACTGAGGGAGATTCAAGCAAAACAATGTAACAAGAAGAAACAAGCCACCGTGAGTCCAATAAATGTACAGTAATTTTTTATTATTTATGACAATAAGTTCACATTTTATCTAATGTTACTCTTTTCTTGTTTTTATTTGCGGTTCTTTTTGATATTCTTTTCATTTATATTTTACGTGTTAGGAAGAACTGCAAGGTAAAAAAATAAAGGCATTCTGATAGAAGCGATAATTTACAATCAAAATATTATATATACCATTTATAGATGTTTTTAATACAATAAACTTGTGCAAAATATATTTATTTGTAAGAAAATGTAACGGAAGAAAATCGTAGAAATATTAACTTACGACGTTGATATTGCGGAGACGGTAAACGTTTGTCTTGTCTAGGTGAAGCCTATCTCAGCTGCCGATCAGAAAACTCTCTACTCGGCTATTGCTATGGCACAAGAATTGACAGCACGTTCCATGACAGATCTTGAACATCCACCGGAGTCTCCCCGTACACCTGCCAGTCCTTCAAGGCGTAGGAAATTCTCTTTTAAGTTGTCACAACACAGTCCTAAACCAGACAGACGACACTTTTCTGAAGAAGCTGCCAGTATACCTGACATACAGGTACATAAAACGGTTTTTGTTTTATCAGGATATGTTAAAGGATATATTAAAAGATTCATATGTAAGATTAAAACACTTGCAACTAAAGTAGACATGTCGAAAATAGGAAGATATCTGTTATACATATATTCTCATTTAACTGGCATCAAAATATTTATTATGATTTTAACTATTATTTGAAATTCTACAAAATTACTTGATAATAATAAAATATGGAACAACAACGTGTTAATAAGCAACGGAAATTTTATAAGAAGTAATGGAAGAAGGAAGACATTCTTTAATCATTAATAAGATTTTATATGTATATTGTTTAGATTTATTGTTTGATATAAATTAATATGTTGTTTTTCCAAATTATTTTATATTAAAGATAGGTCTTTTCAATAAACAGATAAATAACTCTCGTTAATGAAATTAAGAAATAACAGGTAAAAAGGTAGGCTTTGAGAATGCAACACGGTGCATAAGTTAATGACAGTGCGTAAGTTAATGTTATATTGATCTTTAATAACTAATAGGATACACACATAATTATACATTGGACGTTTTGTTTCTGCTTTGAGCCATTTTCAGCGATGCGGTAACAGTTCAAATTAAAATAATCTCACGTTCTCCGACAAGCAAGAATATTAAGCCAAGATACTAGACAAGTACGGCCTATATAAATAAATAAATTAATAAATATGACGAGCGTGTATACATACATACAATACGTAAACGCACCAAGTTTTTTACATTAAATATTTTTTTATGAAATATATATATATATATATATATATATATATATTATATACATGTGTAAATATCTTCTATTATCTTCGTTGGTTTAAAAATGTTTAATTTTTGAAAATGTTTACCATATTTTCTCTTTTTATTTTGCGCATTTTTCTAATTTTAATATATTATTTGAAAAACATTTTTAACTTTTTTAAATTATGAAATGTTAAACAATAACTTATTATTTACCTAAATATTCTTTTTACGAAAATTAACACCATTTATGTTGCAGTGCACAATTATTTTATATTTTTGATTAAATATAAAACAGTTTTGTACAACAATTCTTCAGTATATAAAAGTTTTTCATAATGGCGCGTGCTTGTCGACTGTTTTTAAAAATACTTTTTCAATGATATTCTTTTTTCTTAGTATGTTAGGCATTTTTAAGTAATATACACTGTTCAAAGAAATTATGGCATTACACAATTCATATCAAAATTTTGCATAATTTCAAATAAGCGTATCTCCGCGAAAAATTTTTTTTATTTTAAAGGGTAGAGTCTCTACTTTAAGAAACTACTGTTAGATTTTGATTTTATCCTCTTCCCCTTTCCCGCTATCTGTTTAAAAGTGAGGACGTGTATTTTCTCCGAAAAATTGCAGTTTGACGTACTCTACTAGGTGGAATAAATTTTTTTTGCTAATGTCATGATAATCATCGTAAAATATGTACTTTTACTTGAAATTAAAAAAAATTGACATTTGTACGATTTTTTTTCTCGGAGTTACGGCGTATTAAAGGAGAGTGAGTGAAATAGGCCGATTTTTGCCTAAAATATGTAACGTACGTAATCTTACATTTTTTGGGTCGCTAAATACGATGGTAGCATTTTTATTCGTCTAAACCCGTGGGAGAGTGATCAAAATTCGCTTTAAAGTGGTCAAAATTAGTCACTTTTAATTTAACTTAAATCACTTTAATTTAAAAGTGACTTATTTCGACCCCTTTAAAGCGAATTTTGATCACTCTCCTACGGGTTTAGACGGACAAAAATGCTACCATCGTATTTAGCGACCCAAAAAACGTAAGATTACGTACATTACATATTTTAGGCAAAAATCGGCCTATTTCACTCACTCTCCTTTGATACTCAGTAACTGCGAGAAAAAAATCGTACGGACCTCAATTTTCTTAATTTGCAGGTAAAAGTCCATATTTTACAATGGTTATCATAACATTTGCGAGAAAAAAATTTATTCCACTCACAATCAGTAGAGTGCATTAAACTGTGCAATTTTCAGAGAAAAAATACGTCTTCACTTTTAAAGAGATAGCGGGAGGGGAAGAGGATAAAATCAAAATCTAACGGTAGTTTCTTAAAGTAGAGACTTTACTCTTTAAAATAAAAATAAAAATTTCAAATACGACAATTTTTCGTGGAGATACGCTTATTTGAAATTATGCGAAATTTTAATATAATTTGAGTGATAGCCATAATTTTTTTGAGCAGTGTATATGATTTAAAGATAATATATTCTTATGTTTTTATGTATTCCACAACATTTTATTTGTTTTAAGACTACGTTCATTACATCAATCTTCTCCACCCATAAGATTACAAGAAATAATTTCGCTCTCTCTTTTTCCAATATCCTTCTCTTTCTATCCCTTACGTTCTCTCGCTCTTGCTTCCTTACTTTTGTAGAATTTAACACCAGATCCGTACTGCGAACGTATCTTTTCTCGGAGACTCGTTTCAGGTCGACGCAACAGAAATAAATCAGTAAACTATTTGTCGAATATATGAATCTGTTTTATTCCGTTTACTGCGATTACAAGGCTTGTCGAGAAGAGAGAGTGAGCAAGAACCGAAACGCGATATATAAAAATTGACAAGAGCGCCATAAACTAAATGAAACTAAAAATTTACTAGATATTACTGTTCAAAGGATAACGTTAAATCTACTTTATCACTATATTGTTCTAAATGCAAAATGCAATAATATCAACACTCCTCGTTTAAACAATTATACAACGTTACATCTTCTTCTCATTTCGATATGTTTGGTTACTGACAATGGCTTAGTGAACAAATCCGCGATCATCTCTTAAGTCGGACAGTATTTGCATTGAATAATCCCTTTGCCGATGTAGTCCTTAACAAAATGGAATTTTGTATCTATGTGCTCGATCCTCTTCGAAAATCTGTCTTCTTTCACCAACTTTAGACAGCTTTAATTGTCTTCATGGATCGTTGTTGGGTATTACGATTATCTTTCGAAGAAGGTGATTCTAAGAGAATACTGCGAAGGAATAACACAGAGACTGTTAGTTATTTTACTTTAGATTAATGATTGATTAACACCTTTTATTGGGAGTTAATAAAACGAAAATGAGACGTGAATACAAGAGAAGAACGGACCGAGTACACGTGAGTGCTACCGGCAAGGCGAACGTAACGGAAGTGAGAACGAACGTTACACACTGGTATACATGCGCGCATGGCGAGGCATTACGGCGCCTTTACAACGACGCGAACGTATTGCAACAAAAAAAGAACTTATAACTATAAAATCATGTCTGAATACAGATTAGTACCTAAAATAAACACGTAGAATTCAATACTTAATATTGGGTAATCAACTTTCTGATGCATATCCTTTAATAATCTTTGTAGCCAAACTGCCTCTTGACAAGCATCCGAAAGCGCCACGAATTCTGCCCTTGTTGAAGATAATGATACGCACGTTTGCTTGCGACATGACCAGCTGATTAAACCTCCATTGTAAAAAAATGTGTAGCCACTGTTTGACTTTTGTGTACTCCGATTTTCCGCCCAACTTGCGTCTGCATAACCGATCAATCCATCCTGGTCACTTACTGTGTTACTCAATTTTAGCTTTAGTTTTGATGTCGCCTTTAAATACTTTACGACGCACGTTAATTGGTTCCAATCTTCCTGGCTTGGACTTGAAACCTTTTGTGCTAAAATGCTAATCACTTGCCGTGATATCTGGCCCTGAATTCACTGATACACACAGCAAGCATCCAATCAGTTTTTGATACTCGCCGTTGTCGCACAATTGATCTGATGATTCTGTCGATGACTTGTAGTATCCGACGTCCAATGGTGTGTTCGCTTCCTTTGCGTCTTGTAAACCAAAACTTGATGCAATCCGTTCGATGTATCTTGATTGACAGAGCTCGAAATTCCCGTCTTCGTCTTGTGTCACCTCAATGCCTAGATATTGCTTTATTTTTCCGAGGTTTTGCATCTCGAACTTCTCTGACAAAATTTTCTCAATTATCTTTATTTGATCTTTTGATTTACACGCCACCACGATGTCGTCGACGTAGATGAGTATGTAGCACCAATCGTTTTCTATTTTTTTCCAATATAAGTATGGATCAGCTTTACTTTGTGTGAAGCCTGCTTCTATTAGTCTTTTATGAATTGTCTCATTCCAAGCTCTTGCTGCCTGCTTGAGACCATAAATACTTTTCTTCAGTAGACATACCTGATTCGAATTATCCTTATAAAAACCCGGAGGTCGCTTTCATAAAAATAGTCTCATCAAGGCTTCTATTTAAACATGCTGTCTTTGTATCCAACTGTTCAACTATTAATGTCTTCTCTGCAGCTACTGATAATAGAGTTCTGAATGTAGCTTGTCGAACCACTGGTGCAAAAATCTCATTGTAGTCAGTTCCAAATTTCTGGGAAAAACCTTGAGCTACAACTCTTGCCTTGAATCGCTGGATGCTGCCATCGGTATTTGTTTTTACCTTATACACCCACTTACTGCCTATTATCTTCCTGTCGTCCGGTGGGTCTGTCAATTGCCACGTACCGTTTCTTTCGAGCAACTGCATCTCTTCATTCATGGCTTTAATCCACTCATCCTTTTTTTTTGCATGTGACCGCTTCTTGATAAGTTTTTGGCTCTTTAATCTCCTGCTTTGCTACATGCATTTCATCAATTAGACGTTTCGGTGGCTTTCCTTTCGTTGTCCTTTGTGAAACGCGTGGAGTTTCTGTAATTTCTACTGGTTGTGCTTCAACTTGATGACCTTGCTCCTCCTGAACGCTAGTATCTGCTTCATCGCCGTTTTCTTTTACCGATGATTCCAAATTCAATTCCGCATCTTGCTGAGTCGCTTCATTTAAACTTATTTGGCCAAACTTGACGTCTTGACTAATCACCAATCTTTTCGTGACAGGATCATAACAGCGAAATGCCTTTGACTCGTCGTCGTACCCCGTGAAAATCATTCTGTTGCAGTCTGATCAAGCTTCTTTCGTTTCTATACTGAACATGAACGAAACATTTACTACCGAATACCAAATGCTTCAGGGAAACTTTTGTACCGTTCCATCGCTCAAACGGAGTTGAATCTGTAGCTCGTGTTATGATGCGATTCTGAATGTATACTGCCGTTGAAACCGCCTCTCCCCAAAAGATGTTTGGTAAGCCAGCATTTATTAATAGACATCGCGCCATCTCAACGATTGACCTGTTCTTCCTCTCGGCGATTCCATTTTGTTGTGGTGAGTAAGCTGCTATTAGCTGCGTTTATATACCCTCGGCCTTAAATATTCTCTTAACTATTTGCCTGTGTATTCGCCTCCACGATCCGATCGAATAACCTTTGGTTTCGTGCTAAATTTAGTTTTTACCAGCTCTACGAATTGCTTCATACAGTTTTCAACTTCCGATTTGTGTGCCAGCAATTTGATGACTGTAAAACGTGAAAAATCGTCAATAAATATAACAATGTACCTTTTCCCACCTGGTTTTGTCGTCTGCATTGGGCCACAGACATCCATGTGAACCAAATCAAGTGGAGCCATCGATTCACTTAGCGATTTCTTCGGAAATGGTTGCCATGTCATCTTTCCCTTTGCACACGTTTCACACAATTCCTTTATACCACATTCGACGACCTTTATTCCATCGACCATGCCTTTAGCTGCCATTCTTCTAATTGCCTTTGGATCTCGATGTCCCAAAATCTGATGCCAACTGTGGATGCAGTTCTCGTTGTGACCATTTAGTACAGCATTAACTTTATCTGGTACACGCAGTTCATACAAATTATTTATGCGGTCTGCAACTGCGATTTGTTTGCCACTTCTGCTGATTTCACAGCGATTATTCTTGAAAGCAATCTCAAAATTATTATCAGTCAATTTGCCAATTGATAATATGTTGCCTACCATATCTAAAGCAAACAAAACTTCCTTTGCCAATGCTTCATGAACTGTGCCACTTTGATCGAGGAATTTAACTCGGCCACTTCCAGTACCAACTACACTGACCTTTTCGCCGCGCCCGACTTCGATGCTGCCCTTATATGATTTGTACAGTGATAAGAAAAATTGTCTGCTGTTTACAACGTGTTGCGTTGCACCCGAATCAAGTAACCAGCCGCCTCTGCTTTTGCCCATCGCGAACACGTAGTCAATGTTCAGCCGAATTCACTTTATCTGCCTTGACTTTCGATGCCGTTGCTTCTGTGCTGCTCTCCTTCTTCTTTGCTTTCCACTTTTATATTCAACGCAGTTCTTTATATGATTAGCCTTTTTACAGAAATAACATGAATAACTGTCCTTACTTTTGCTTTTATGAGCCGCCTTTAAAACCTTTTCTGTTGAGTCTGGAACATTACAGGTCGAGTGTCAATGGCGCGATTTTTTACACTTGAATAGCGCGATTACAGCCGCGCAGCACTAATCGCGCGATAGCCAAATGATTCTAGTCGCGCATACTGTTGTCAATAGCGCGACGAGAGCGCGACTAATGTTTGCATTCCTTTAATATTTTGAAACTTCAGTCTTCTACATGAAACAGACATTTGAATTATAACGATGTAATCACAATATGCTTCGAGATGGATTTTAGAGAAGAAAAATGTCAGTTTTTTCCAATTTAATTCTTCAGAACAATTACCTAATCAAAATATGATCTCCCTTCGTGCTACTGGTTTCGCTAATGCTGAAGAGGTTGATATTCGAGATAAATTTATGGATTATTCCAACAGCAATGCTGGCTCTATCCAGTGAAAATGTATAAATAAAACAAATTAAATTGGAGTTCTCGATTATAATTACCTATCCATTTCAATATTAATAATTGTAAACTTTACTATCTATTATTATTTATAATTAATGTAAATCTTGTAAAATAAAATAATAAAATTTTGGTTATTTTACCGGGTTTTTTCAGGTCATCTGCTACTTTATCCCACGCATTGTCCTTCATATTTTGATCTTTATAATTTTTATCTTGTGGGTCATATAAGCATTTATAGTTGCTCACCAATTTACACATCATAAAATCATTCATGTTGTGAAACGTTAATTTAATTAAAAAATAGAACGCCAAAATATTGGCAACTAAACTGCTCCAAATGCAATTGAATGAATTGAGCCGCGCGGCTAGACTGCTCCAGGTGCAGTTGAGTCGCGCGATTCCGAATCGTGTCGCTACAGTCGCTACAGTCGTACGACTAAAAACGCGGCATTGACAACAGTTCCATTATATTACATGCAAAGCAAACCACAATCAAAGACGCGCGGCTGCAATCGCGCGACTCGAGCGTTCAAAATCGCGCCATTGACACTCGACCTTAAAGGTTGAAAAAACTGACATTTTTCTTCTCTAAAATCCATCTCGAAGCATATTGTGATTACATCGTAATAATTAAAATGTCTGTTTCATGTAGAAGACTGAGGTTTCAAAATATTAAAGGAATGTAAACATTAATCGTGCTCTCGCGCGACTCTTGGGTACGCGGCTTTCATCGCGCTATTGACAACAGTATGCGCGACTAGAATCATTTGGCTATCGCGCGATTAGTGCTGCGCGGCTGTGATCGCGCTATTCAAGTGTAAAAAATCGCGCCGTTGACACTCGACCTTTGGGCGCGTGCACACGAGCGACTCGTGCCGCGCGGCAGACCGTGCACACGAGCGGTTTGTGCCGCGCGACCCTATCTAACAATAAGTACTAGAGTAGTAAATTGGATTATAAGCACTTTGTGTTATAAGCACTCTTTGTTATTATTAAAGATCACTAATAATGTCTAATAAAACAAAGTTTATTTCTTTTTTCAATTTTTGACGTTTGAATTTATTCTGAAGTGCTTATAATCCAGTACTGCTCTAGTACTTAGTTAGACAGCGATAATTTTGTAAACGACGCATATATATATATATATATATATATATATATATATTAGCAATTTTTTTCCTCATACAATTTCAATTCTTTTTACCTCCCCCTACATAAAAAAACACATCTATTTATTTTAAAAAGAACATAAGTGATCGTCTCAGACCTCGGAAAGGTCATGGGTAGTGTTAAAGTCTCGTTTAAGAATGGATGTGTATGTGACGATTCTTGGATTATAAGGCACGTCGCAGGTTTAGAACTATGCCGTGAAAGAGATTTTATTATTCAGTACAGAGTAAAGAACGCAACGCAAATGAAAAGAGGCAAGAAGAAGCTTGCCATTCAACTAAAAAACTGTAGCAGGCACGTACACGCAAACACATCAATCAATACTCTTGTTTACCCACATATTATTAAGGCAGATTTGCTGTTCTGTACAGATAAAAAAGGAGATTTGATTTGTATTTTGTTGTGAACTAAAAACCATGCTAATTTCTCTTATTGATCAAAAAAAGAGAAATTAAATCGACAACAATCAAAATTAAATCTTCACAAAGTGAAGATTTAATGAATTTTGGCCAGTTGGGTCGATTTAATTTCTCTTTGTTTGATTGTTTACTGGCGAAGGAAAAGTCTATGTCATTGTTCCTTTATTGATATTTTCTGTAACTGCAAGGAGTTACGAGATATTTACACGGACACTTATAACGTAACACCCAGTATATAGATACGGTAGAGACGTTGCCATGGAGCAACATATTCTCGACGCTGAACATATTCGCAACAATTTCTTCCAACGCAGCGCTGTCGAGAAACCTTGCTTGCTAGCGCTGCATGGTGTCGAAAAAGTGAAAGGGACGGTTTTCAAGGCGATGATGACGTATGTTAAATGTAAATTTCGGACGTTTTGGAATTTGTATTGTAATATCTCTGCTCGTAGGACACGCAGACAACAAATAAAGTCACTTTTATTATATAATTCAAACCCAAGCTATATTGATTGAGCTTAGTCAGAGCTTGATCGGTTTAGCCGTTATTGAGATTAGATAATATAATCTAAGTGTCTCTCAAATCGTCAGTTCGCGTGTAGATACACGGTCAGTGTCTCGTTGCGCGCACACTTGGTGCGAGACTACCGTGTCTCTTGATTAACCCTCAAAAGACTACGTGCTTTTTGGCACCGTAAAAGGACTACGTCGGGTCCTTTTTGCCTTTCGACTTGTAAATAATAGTAAATATCATTTTAAAAATTCCGCAAAATTCATGGATATTCTTTGAACTTTTCTCTTTTAAGCTGTGATGTTGGTTTCTAAAAATTTTTTTTCTTTAATAGTTTTTTTTTAGTTATTAGCATAAAGAAATTGAAAAAAAAGTGATTTTTTGAAAAATTCATAATAAATATAAAAATGAGTTTAAAAAAATTTCAAATACAGTTTCTTACAGGAAAAGAGTTGCTCTTTTCGATGGTAACGGTCACAATAGCGTACGATCAAACCAGATATCCTATTTCACTGATTAAAAGTTGGCAATTTTCAAGTGGCGTTTTCACGTTATTTCAAGGAAAATAAGGGCTGTAAGAGAACAACAGCATGTTTTTTATCAATTTTTATTTTATTTATTATGAGAAATAGTAGTCTGTCCAAACATCTTCTACAAGGCTCTTATAAACAATCGGTGCAACAATTGACGCGGTGATTGTCGCAGACAAATTTACCACACAAACCACAACATATACACAAAAATGCTTCAAAATGCGTAAAAACTATGAAAATTAGGTGATTTTCAAGAAAAAAAAGTTTGTAAAAAAGTGCATTTTTACTTACGTAAAAGACTACGTCGGGTCCTTTTCGACCTTTTGAGATTTGTTTTCGCTGGCATCCGGAGACAAATTGACAGACCAAGATGTCCTTGCGCGTGAAGGACCCTCGTACCCTAAAGTTTTTTTACGTACACAATACATGTCGCCACTGTTCTGGATTCAAAAGATATTCAGGATCGTATTTTTCGGGTGGACGAAAACGACCCGACGTAGTCCTTTGAGGGTTAAAAGTAATTATTTACCGTTATTCGTTATCCATTGATAAAAATATGTGGTAATTATTTAGATTAACACACCCACCTCCAATTACCTTGACCTTGACATATGTTGTCAAGGTCACCCTTCTGAGTGACCTCCAGAAAGTTTTAGCCCGCGCTCTTTTTTTATTAAGAAGTTATAAACAAAAAAAGTTTGAAGAATATAGCAGTTATTTTGAGTATTGAAAGGCATAAGCGACTAATATGTATGTGGAAATAGTACATGTATGAACGAAGGAAAGTTATTTAAAGCAGTGAATCATTTATATATTGAACAGTCATTTTGTTAAAGCAGAGAATAGTTGGTATATTGAAAAGTACATATACAATTTTATGAGTTAGAAAGCATAAATATAATGTATTCTCTGCTTTAACCATAATGTATGTTAACCATATTGTATGATTATAAATGTACAATTATGCTCTTGAACATATAAAATTGTACATATACTTTTCTATACCAACTATTCTCTGCCTTAATAAAATGACTGCTCAATATATCAGCGATTCACTGCTTTAAATAAAGCAGATAACAGTTTATTCTTTTGATTAAATTAAAGCAGAGAATACATTATATTTATGCTTTTTAATATATAAAATTGTATATATACTTTTATATACCAACTATTCTCTGTTCAATATATCAACGATTCACTGCTTTAAATGACTTTCCTTCGTTCATACATGTACTATTTCCACATACATATTAGTCGCTTATGCTTTTCAATACTTAAAATGACTGCTATATTTTTCAAACTTTTTTTGTTTATAACTTTTTAATAAAAAACGATCGCGGGCTAAAACTTTCTGAAGGTCACTCAGGAGGATGACCTTGACAACATATGGCAAGGTCAAGGTTATTGGAGGTGGGTGTGTTAATCTAAATTATAATTACCAAGTATGTAATTTTTTATTGTTATTATTTTTATTTTATAATGAAAGAGTTACAAGTAACGCGTTATTTTCTAACCTTATATTCTATTTCAAACATACAAGCAAGATCTAGAAAAAAGTTAACTTATTAAGATTTACACAAAAAGCACTTGGCATTCCTACTTAGCGTGGTCGTATTAATTAACAACTTCAACATTTCGTACAAATATTTTGTAGCATATGTAATAAGAGTAGCATATTACAGAAAGAATACATCGTATTTTTTGCGTATATCTTAATAATTTTTTTCTAAATTTCTTGCTTGTATATTTGAAATTGGATACAAAGTTGGAAAGTAACGCGTAATTTGTAATATTTTTATTATAAAATAAAAATAATATCGAGTTTATTATAAAATTAAAATAATAAAAAGTTATTTTTATTAATATGAATGAATAACGGTAACGAATTATATGTTTAATAAAATAATTATATAATATATACCTCACAACGATGTAACATGTGAAAAAAGAACAGATACATAACAAGCATAATATTTAAAGAAACATGATTAGGAAAATGAGATGGTTATTAATTTGTCATATTTACTTGGCGCAAACTTCCTAATATCATTGTTTTTGTAGAAGAGAATACAAATAGCTCAATATAACATTAACTTATGCACTGTCAACCGCGTTTACTCTCAAAGCCCACCTTTTTACTTGTTACTTGCTAAGTTTTTTTTTTAACACTGAAGCAGTACGACGTAATATTATATGTATACGCATTATTACACTATTAATATGTTTTTGCAATGCTTATCGCGAAAGTTCGATTTTCGGTTGCTGTCGTGCGGAAAGTGGCTTATTTCTCAACGATTTAATGTATGCCTCACTTTACCGCACTGGTGCGAGAAAAGCACCTTTATGACTTACTTTACCGCACTAGTGTGTAAAAAACGTTTTTTTCACGGTTGATAGTTTTTGTTTTACGATTTTTGACTGACATAACAAACTTGAACGTAACGAAATTCACGCGAGACAAAACGTCAATTCGTTACAGTATTCGCTGAATACTATTTCTTATTTGAATTTATTTTAATTAATTTTTTAATCTCAAATATCGAACTTTTGCGACAGGCATTACAAAAAATATTGTATGTGGCATATGCGGAAGACAACGAATTAAATTAAATACACAAAATCCTGCCAAAGACTATGTTGACGATCTAATCATATAAATCTTACAAGTTTTATGTATATATATTACCCTGTATACACATTGTATGGGTGGACAAAGTAAAGCGTTACGAATTTTTATCTTTAAAAATATTGTTTGTAGAGAAAAATGTTTTATACAAAACAGAAAATAATGGTATATTCCGCCAATAATTGATTAACGAGAAAATATTAATTAATTTCGAAAACGATTGGCTAGCTAAAAGATGTTAGTTAGAATTTAGAATTTATTGCGAAAAATATTACCCCAGCCAGGGTTTGAACCTGGAACCTTCCGCTCTCCGTGCAGGCATCGTCCCAATTTGACCACTGAGGCATGTGGTAATACTTATCGCAATAACAAACTAATATACCCATATTATTTGTTCCAACATTTAGAGAACTGCGCGCCGACTTGGTTTGTCAGACTTTCAACACAGCTCCTGTTGGAGTATCTCCTCCCTTCCTCTTATACGAAAGTTGTACGGTTTCAAGGGGGACAAAGGATGTTTGGTCGTTTGAAGGTCACGTAAACATTACCTTCAGTTTCTTAAATAAAACCCTTTATATTGTAGTATATGGTTTGAAAGGGCATAAAATACGAAAAATTTTGGCGCAAGTTAGAGGTCGATACCTTGACCCGTTCGAAAGTTATTTAGAGTTGAAACTTGGCGTTTTCGAACTTTGACCCTAAAATACTCCCGAACGGATCACTGTATCGACCTCTAAAGCGTCAAAATTTTTCTTATTTTATGCCCTTTTAAACGATATACTACAATATAGGGGGTTCCAGTTAAGAAATTAAAGGTGATCTTTACGTGACCTTCAAATGACTATCCAGGGTCAAATCATTGCCACCATCTTATGTCCCCCTTGAAACCATACAACTTTTGTATGAAACATTTTTCTCCACAAACAATATTTTTGGAGATAAAAATTTGTAATGCTTTATTTTGTTTACCTGTATACATACACATACACATACAATAATGTATACAGGGTGGCCCCGAACGTTCCAGCCAGACTTTGAGATCTTATGGGAAATTTAATTCTGAACACAAAATTTCCTATAAACATGAGTCGGAAAATGCTTCCTTAAGAAGTTAGTGCCCAAAAACCTCTAAAATAGCGTTTTAAAAATACATTTTGATAAATATCTAGGAAAGTACGCTTTTTTAACAGGAAGTATCGGAACAGAAGTTGCAGATACAAATTATTTTTTAAATAAAACCAAAATATTTTTATTATATAGATACGTTTCATAGATCTTGAGATAACCAGTTTTAAACGCACAAAAAAGTGCTTTTTTCGGTATTGACGGTAAAGCTTTTGAGAAATACTCTTTATTTATGTTGTTATAGCCTTAGCTAATTTTAATGTTTATCTTGCCTGTTGGTTATTCTATTTAAAAATTTTACTTTTTTACATTGTTTAAACAAATCCTAAGTCTAGGAGAATGAGAGGAAAAATGCGGAAGGTGAAAAGAAAACGGAAAACGTAATAAATTTTTTAGAAAAAAATGAATAAAAGAAGTAAAAATCTTTTTATTTCACAAAAATAAAATAATTTCTCTTTATATAAACTGAAATAGATTTTATAATAAACAATAAATAAAAAGTGTACAAGTAGAAACTTGCACATTGCTTTCTCACAGTTTAAAGTATGCAAGTAGAAACTTGCACATTGTTTCCTCACAGTTTTTAAGTATGCAAATTAGGAAATTGCACATTACTTTCTCACAATTTTTAAGTATGCAAATTATAAATTTGCGTATTGCTTAATCAACATTTTATTTTGTTCATAGAGCTTTTTCTATGAGGAAGCTTATATTTTATTTGATGCATAATTATTAGTATTTATTAATTTGGCTTCCTCATAGAGAAAGCTTTATGAACAAAATAAAATGTTGATTAAGCAATGTTCAAATTTATAATTTGCGTACTTAAAAATTGTGAGGAAGTAATGTGCAATTTTCTAATTTGCATACTTTTTTTTATTGTGATAACTACTGCGTTTATCGCATAATTCAGATAGATCAGTCTTTTTTTATTTAATATATAATTCTTTAAGATTTGATTGATTAGTTCTTGAGTTATAGGAATTTTTGGAACATTTGTACACACACACGGACATTTTTTAAAAACGCGTTTTTTGACGTTTTAGAACATTCTGAACACATTGGCAGCGACAACTAAAAAAAAATTTTTTTTGATGAAAACCAAGCTTCCTCTATGAGGAAGTAAAACGTGAGAAAATTAACTGTTTTCAAAGTGTCCCCCCTTCCTCCCAGCTTCAATACATTTCCGGCATTGAGTAGTGACCGATCTCTAGTCACTATGTTAAAAAACATCAAATTGTCGAAATTCTGTATTTATTTCGTTTCTCTTTAATTTAATTAGTTCTTATTTTATAATGAGAATATATTAGCAGGACTACCTGCGTAAATATACTGGGTGTAACATAAATATGAGTCGCTACTTCAGGGGTGTATTCTACTCATCAAAGTGAGCAAAAAAGTTCATATAAACGTATGTCCACAAATACATCGTTTTTACGTTACAGTCATGTTGGAGTTGAGATTTAAGACAATTATAAAGCGTATTATTTTATTTCTAACAATACAAAACAGTAGAAAATTAAAATAAAATAAATTTTAGAAATCTTAAAGCAAATGCTTAAAGTGGCCGCCCCCAGCCAGAATACATTGCTTCACCCGTCTTCTTAGCGATCTTCTCATTCTTTCACAAACACCCAGCGTGTTACGTGTGCGCACATTGAACCCGTTTTCAATGCGCTGACGAAGATTATTAATGTTGTCAACAGGCCGGGAGTAGACAATTTGTTTTACGTGTCCACAAAAACATGAGGAGACCAGGGAACCACTAGTGAACCATCCTTCCTGTAATCCATCTTTTAAACATGACTGTTACGTGAAAACGATGCATTTTTGGATATACGTTTATATGAACTTTTTTGTTTGCTTGAAGAGTAGAATATACCCTTGAAGTAGCAGCCCACATTTGTGTTACAGGATTACACCCTATATATACATATATGTATGTATATACATATAGGGGTATATATACAATTATATACACATACATGTACAACATACGTTATGTGAAATAACCTTGAAACTGTTATGGAACGCAGTTAATTCCTGTTGTCGTGTAAAATGAAAAGTAGGTATACAGGGTATTCCCGGGTTAAATGGTCAAACTTGAAATATAAATTTAGGATCTCAAAACAAGAAAAAATTTTTTTTGTATGCTCGCAAACGCTTCATTTAAGAGATATTTACTTCTGAAGTTACAGAACTATTATAAATAAATAATTTCGAAATAATGTAAGTTTATTCTTTTTACTGCTTAAATATCTTGTTTAAAGTGACGTAACACCAATAGATTTTTTGAATGGGGTGTTCTCAAGCAAAAAGTTTATGAAATGCCTGTTAATGACCTTCAATCATAATTAAAATGGAGGATGGTACAAGCATGCGAAGAAATAATAAACGCACATTGTCAGTCATTATGAACAAAATATTTAATATTTAAATTTTGGTTAATGTAAAGCAGTAAAGAGGATAATTATTTTAATTTTAATGTTAAGCAGGAAAAAGGACAATTGTTAATTTTGATCACTGTTTAGCAGTAAAGAAGATAAACCTATAGTATATTATTTCGAAATCATAATCATTCCTAATTCTGTAATTTTAGAAGTAAATATCTCTTGAACGAAACGTTTGCGAGCATACCTCCAGAGGAAAATTTTTCATGTTTTAAAATTATAAATTTATATTTAAAGTTTGGCCGTTTAACCTGAGAACATCCTGTATATTATAATTGTACAACTATATGTGCAGGATAGTTATCTAAAGCAAAACACAAGAATATCCTGGTTATAGATATTTAAACATACATAAAAATTACAGCAATAAAAATTACTTTATTTATAGGAGAAAGATTACTTTCTTAAAATTACCGTCTTCGAATTTTCAAGGTCATTAATAATTTTTTCTAAAATTGAACTAAATATTTTTCAATATTTACATCAAAAAGAATTTTAAAACAAATTCAACGATATATTAATGCATTATTTATTAAAATATATAACAAGATATTATAATATACAGGATGATTCATAAGTACATGTAAATACTTTAAGGGTGTAATATAGAGGTAAAAATAAGACTAAAATGTTCTATACAACTTTTTCTGAAATTGCTTATTTCAGAGCTATGCAGCAAAGAAGGAATAACAAACTCAACACAAACTGAGTTATTTTCTCTAGAGTTTACAAATTAGTTCAATTTTCATAATACGTGTTTAAAGTGATACTCTGGGAGAAATAATTTTTAGTTTGTGTTGAGTTTGTTATCCCTTCTTTGCTGCATAGCTCTGAAATAAAGCAATTTCAGAAAGAATTGTATAGAACATTTTAGTCTTATTTTTACCTCTACGTTACATCCACAAAGTATTTACATGTACTTATGAATCACCCTGTAGATAGAGAAAAAATAGCAGAGATTATTTTCTGGTATATGTGATACTTTGTAATGTTTGTTTACGTGCTTAACTTATATTTTAGATAATCTCTTCCTATAATAAATAAGATATAAACAAACTTAATTAAAGTAATATTGCCAAGTTTGATCTATAATTTTTCTGTATTAAAAAATTAGATGCCAATATAGACATTATTATAAACTAACAATAAGACAGTATTTTAAAAAAAAGAAAAATTGACAATATTTTTTTGTTAATAACAAGACTGTGAATGATGTTATAAAAACATATCATTTGTACAGTGAAAAATTTGCTTCTCGTAAACATAATCTTTACTTTTTATGAAGTTTTTTAGAATTATTAGCAGTACTGATTGTAGAAAAAGAATTCATTCGAAAATAGTTATATGGGAAGACAATAAAAAATGGCTGTTTTAGTATAGTTATGAATATAAATAAAAACAGTGGTGTACGATAACTGAAGGGGATTTTCTCATAGAACAGTGAAAAAAATAGACAATTTTTACTAACTTTTTTTAGAAAAATGAAAAGGTTTATGTGAAGTTTCTTTATGCTTATTATCTAGGATTTGAACACGCAATTTCAAAAGGAATACATAAATAAATATACTAGGGCATTATAGGCCTAGAGATCTAGGGAGGAATGGGCGAAAAAATAATACCGCAATTAAACTTGCAATTAGATGCAAAAGATTTACTGATATATATTGACAGAAAATGACAGGTTTACACAGTAGAATATAAAAACTTTATTTCGCAAACGTACATAAAATATGGCAATTAAAACGTAACGCTCACACTTCGCGGGAGGGCAGAACAAGAGTGAGGAGAACAGACGCATGCACACGGCGATAGGACCCCGCATTTTTATATCACCACCTATGAGGCGCTTGATTATGCAAAATCTGCTTCCGACTAATTTTTATCGACCGCGTATTGATCCTAGCGCTATTTGCGTTCCAACATATATAAAGTAAGTTATTATTTTCGATATAAAATCGATGGCATTCAACAAGAAATCAATGAATCGGTCTAGGTGATCACCGAGTTACTTATTTAAAAATTTCAAGCGCTAGCAACTCGCAAAAATTGAATAATTTAGGTTAAATTAAATCTCACAAGATAGATAAATTGAATTAAATAGAATAAGTAATTTGGTGTAAGAAATCAGAAAATTTAGTACAAGATTAATACAAAATGTATGACAAAACGATTATTTCTTTTCTTCTTTGTACACTTCTAACCAAATTTTTTAAATTTTATTAAATAAAGGATTTGCTCAGGTTGCTTTTTTTCTTTACTTTCTTTATTATACTTATTTGCAACGTGACTTATCTTGTTTAAAAAGCAAACGTAGGTACAAGTTTTTAGATTGACCCAACTGGCACAATTTATAGATATATTTCATACAACGTTTTGACCATAGATTTTGGTCCTTATCAAATGTAGTGTTAGGCTGACAAATTATTAATTGTTCTGGCATAATTCCCTAACTACACCATAAGTCTAAAAAATAATTTGTGCGTCAAGATGAAGTAAAATTAAAAGTGTGAAGATTGACATGGCAATATGATTTGGAATTGGAAATTGAGTCAAGAGACACGTCAGAGCCGTGTGGTGGTAGATCAGTTGAATTATGCCAGGATAATCAATAATTTATTAGTCTAACGAACGAATGTTCGATCGGAAAAGATCGGTTGCGTACCGTAGCCGTAGCCGAGAATGCTTGGCAGAGTCGGAAAACACCCTATCCTTTTGGTTTTCGACTCTTTACTGAGAAAAACCCTTCTGTTAATTTAACAAGACACCAGAATCTGCAACAAATTTGGTTTGTAGATATAGTGACTGCAAATAACACCATAGTGGAAGCAAATGTGATTTGTAACTTTTGATTTGCTGCTCTAGCAACACAAAAAAACACTTTTGTAATGGAACTAATGCTGCTGATCTATTGTTCCAACAAATCATTTGTAACACCGTACTGAATTTGATTTGCTTTGATAGTAATACTGACTTAACAAAGGCTGCAAATAAGGTTTTAGCAAATTAAATGTTCTACATTAACAAATAAGTGTTACTTTTTATACGAATATTAAAAAAGAAATGACAATGCGTTATTGTTATATTAATATTAAATATATTTTTATACGACATGCAATAATCAATATTCTAAACAATAAAATTTTTTATGACAATTGGCATATGTAACATTAATATAATTTACAAGATTATGATTAAATTCAATAAGATAATTATTCGCCAGTGATAAATTAATAAAATGTGAGTAGTCGGCCTGACTGGCAGTAATTTTACGACGTTTCGACCCGTACTTTGGGTCCTTAGTTGATGTTATATTAAAAATTTTTTTTTTTTAATTTTTAATATAACATCAACTAAGGACCCAAAGTACGGGTCGAAACGTCGTAAAATTACTGCCAGTCAGGCCGACTACTCACATTTTATTATGTATAAACCCAAAATTACATAAAAATTTACAATGTTTATTTACGTTGCTAATGTTTCCAATCTGAAATCAGATCTGTATAGCGCATTATAATACAATACGTACGCTTCAATAAAAAAAAAGTAACACTTTTTGGATCCTGTTCCATCATTAGCAATATAAATATTATTAGGAATACTAACAACATGATATCGAAAGAAGCAACTTTGTAGTACAGCATTAAGTTATGAAAAAACAGGCTTGCATTTGATTCAACTGTTTATTTATAATATGTAGATTGAAATACAGCATTTCAGGTTGATTTGAAAAATCCAGCCTTAAAATAAAAACAATCTTATGGCACGCAACAAAATTTTTCTGCAATACATAATGATAGAAATCTTTTTAAATGCTGTAATTAAGCAAAACATATTTTTCTCCATTAGCCATAGTATGTTCATGGATATGAATCAAGCAAACCGCTTATTTTAATGCATATCCAATCTTTTGTGAGTTTAACTTCATAGCCTAACACATGTTCAGACAACCCGAAATTGAAAAGTGCAATGCAAAGTACATACAAGTAAATAAAGCAGTAGGCAAACGTCATGAGTATTTGCAATGATAGTGACCACTTTCCCAAACAGTGAACAAATCCTGAGCGCCTACTACAACAACCATCCCTAACTTATAGGTAATTCCTTTATGATCAACTCATTTGAGGTACAATTGGTACCTCTGAGTTTATTTGGAAAAGCCTAAATAAATGTCATGCAATGTCATAATGTAACCTGGACTGGTCTGCATGTTAAGTACTAAACTTTTTTTTAATAAAAATTTATGACACATATTCATCTAATATTTTACAGCAAGCGAATGAGCTATATTGAAACAAAATATATTAGCTGCAGCAGCTTGGGTAAAGTTTCTATGCTTGACTTCATTTCGACTTGTCGACAGATGAGATGTTGGACCACTTTGTTCAATAATTCTCGGGTAATGAGTTAGAATATGCATTTTTGGAGTAAGAAATTTTCTGTTACAGAAATAAAATGTTTATGATGCTCTTGTACTAAAACTTTTAAACGAAAAGTAGATCCTTTCGACAATCTTTTGGCGTATATTATAAAGTATTTGACGCATTAGTAAATAAAGTTGCCAGTATGGGTTGTCGTTGTCGACTAAATCGCCCACGATGATTCCAAAGAGTTTGACAAAACACAGCATTTCTCAATTTTAGTCGTTTTCAATTTTTTTTTCAGGTTGTCGGTAGATATATTTAGCGGTTTATTTAATGAATGCTTAGACTCATAACACAGTATAAAAGCCAAAATAATTATTGAGTTTTGTTAGTGGATTATGATAAGTAAGTGCTTTTATAGCACAAATAAAGGCGTTACGTTATTTAAGTCGTTAAGTTGACTGAAAATTGCGAATATGTGAATGTAATAACAAAGTGTGTGAGTGTGTGCGTATGATTTGTACACCGTCTACGTCACGGGCTGCCACAAATATAAACAGTTAATTTAATTGCATATTATTTGAATGAAAACATCAGAGTTATTTTAATAATCCAAATATTTGGATCAAATAATATCCAATTGAATTAACTGTTTATGCTTATGGCAGCTCGTGACGTCAACGTTTAATTGAAGCAACTTTATTTTTTTTTTCGTGTAGGTGTTACATAAATACAGAGGTTATCAGGCAGGACTTTTTAGCGGTAGGAACTTATTCTAAATTTGTATCTGCTCTGTTTTAATACAATTTTGAAATAATTGTTGAATACTGAAATTAAAATACATATTCTATTTAAATGGGAATGGGTGTTTGTGTGTACACGAGTAGAGAAAAAAGAAAAAGAAATTTAAAATTAAAATAAACTGAAGTCAAGAAGCTCACAAAAAATAGAAACTTATAAAATTAATATTGTTAACGGGCCATGGAGTCTATAGCGATCAAGGTATTATATGGATCTGTGTGTTTCTCCATGATAGAAGGTCGCTACTACTGCGTGTCCGTAGTTCTACATGGCCATGTTGTTGGTCTTGTTGTCGATGCGTGTCACAGGGATACTTAAAAATGCCAGTCACGACGCTGTGTGTCGTGACGGCGACTCCACTAGCATATGCACAGAACGTGGCCTCGTTAGCGCGGCTGTGCGCTCTTGGGAAAGAATATACGGCGGATTGCCGTTCTGCAGGCGTTGCTTTTAGTTGTGCGGTCGGTAGACCGCCACAGAGTCTAATGAAATACATTAATTCAACATAATTAAAATACAGTGTAACTGTATAATTGTTGAAATTAATTTTCTTTCTCCAGGATAGCAACTATATGGATCGTGGAAATAATCTGTAGAAGAGGGGAATGGGCCGAATGGGTAATAGATAGGGAAATTTCATGAAAGGGAGATGAACGAGAATAATTCCGGTAAATATACCGAATAGGAGATCTAGTTCCTATGACCTTGATCTCGACATATATTGTATATAGAGATTACCCTTCTGACAATGAATAATCTTCAGGAGGTTTTAGTCGTCGCTCTTTCTTTATTAAAAAGTTTTTAACAAAAGAAGTTTTATAAATAGAACGTAATTTTTTGACATAAGTATACATTTAAAAATGATAAACAGTACACGTGTATACACTATATGTATACAGCTCTTTTTCCCTACTCCTACCCATTTACATGTGTGATATATGACGCCTCTGTTTATGCGCGATTACCACTTCCAAACAATCTTGCTGAATTTATTATTATTTAAAAGAATGTATAATTATGATAAACGCATTAATTTGTTTTTTAATGTATTGAGTTCAATGCTTTTGTTAGATTAATTAAATGTTGAATAAAATTTTGTTTCATATATCTATTGACTTTTTGTTATATCACAATTTCACATAGACTTCCAACTTTCCACGTGAGGCAAGGTTCACCCCACACCGTCCCCTGCTTACAGGGCGAAACGAGGCCTGTCATTTTACGGTTTTACATGGTTTTTTAACTTTCTACGCGACGCGAGGTCCACTCTACCTCCTGCTTACAAGACAAAACGAGGTCTATCATTGTATGTACAGTTTCACATAGGTTTCTCATAGGCTTTTGACTTTTTACGCGAACCGTACAATGATTAGACCTCGTTTTGCACTGTAAAGACCGGGCGGTGGACCCTGCTTTTTGCGTTAAAATTGCAAACCCATGTAAAAATTACATTATATTTATGAAACTTTTTTGTTGATGACTTTTTAATAAAGAATATGCGATGACTAAAATTTTCTGAAGGTTACTCAGGAAAGTGACCGCTATAATATATGTCGAGGTCAAGATCATAGGAGGTGGGTCTCTTATTCGATATATTTATCGTAACTCAATCGGAAGGCGGTCTGAGATTGACACCACAGTTCTGAATTCGTTTAGGTCAAACTTGTCAGGCTCGATGGAATAAGTTCTCTAGGGAACTAGGTCCGTTAGTTAATTGCGCCATAGCTTTTTCATAAAACATAAGAACAATGTTTATAAAGAACCACGCAAGAAAGTATACACACACACAATGATGGATATATTATTACAAGTTACACCGGTATCCAAAAAATTCGTTTATATATTTAACTGAAGAATTGCATTGATATTGGTAGGCGACATTTTGAGTATTTTTTGAAATAAAACTTATGAAAAGAATTATAAAGCCAAAAATGTAAAACATTATAATATAAAAATGTAAAACAAACATTATAAAGTATAGATATTAAGAAACAACTAAAAATTTTTTTTTGTATCTGTTATATTAGAGTAAATATATAATAACAGAGTATACATATAGAGTAAAAATGTCTTGCGCGCGTTATCTATTTAAAGTACTTAAATAACATAATTACATTATCACTGAATTTTACATAAAATTCTCTTTAAAGTAAGTATTATAAGAATATGGTTTTATGTTCTTGAGAAGCCGATTTTAGAAATTCGGTAACCTTGAGGAAAGCGATCTTTATCATATTTTTTTCTTTAAATTGAGTAACTTTAATTATCACTTTTGGTATGCTTAAGAATAACGGTGATATTTCAACATTTTGTTTTATGCGCCACAGCCTGTATAGTAATTTACTTTGAGGTCAATTGATTGTATCTTAAGTTCTTTAATCTAATGCTTAATCATTTACAATACAACTAATGTCGATTTTTCTCTGACCCTTTCCTTTTCTCGTTATTTACCGTTTATTTTTATATCTTTTATTAATTATAATTTGACATTAAATTCTTAATTACACGACAAATGCAAAACAATTTTATTTAATGACGACAAATGCAAACTTCAAACATTTTTGTCAATTGTGAAATGTTATGTATATACGTTGTGCGTCTTGCTCTATGTGATACGCTTTGCATGTGCTTGATTGATTAAAACCATTATCAAAACTACCATAAAAATTGCATATCGATTTCACTCATTTTCCTGCACGCTATCTTCATCAAACTTTTATGCGCTGCGCAAAGTGGTTATGCTCAAGCTTGCAATCGCTTTCATCCACGGTATCTAGCATAGAATCTCTTGGTGCTCCATCAACTTTGAAACTTCCTCTATGGGACAAGGCATCGGCAGAGTTTTGTTTCGCGAAATCGCGAGAACTATTGACAAAGCCGAGTGCCTGGGCTTCATACATGGATATTGACTTGAACACACATACATTAGAAAATGCGGCAACGAAGAAGAATTTAGTCAAGTCAACTGAATTCTTGGAGAATGGAAATAGAAAAGATCACCTGAATTGCGAAGGCCTCTCTGATGCGAATACTAAATTAAATATTCGACATCAGAATGGTAAGAAATTTAATATAGAAAATTCGAACTACGATTTTCCACGTGAGATGAAGAGAGTATCTACGAGTTACGTTGAACGTTATTTTGAACAACCAAAATACTGTGATGATGAAACTACTCTAGGATGCACTAGTAAAAAGATATATATTGGGGAAGAAAAATTGGACAAATATGATAAAATTAATAATCTAGAACAGCCTAATAAATCAACTTATTATTCGAACATCCAAGAACAGAGCTCGTCGACCGGTGCTAGGTCTAATCAGATGTTGCAAAATAAATTAAGTAACTGTGAACTTAAGGATTGCAATATCCTACATTTTGAAGTGTGGCCTGATGAAAATTTTGATATTTTAAAGGAGAAAGCAGCGAACTTTGAATCTCCTCGCAATAAGCCAGACAAGTTTGACGTAGCGAGGGACAAGACGACAAACTTGGATCTTGGTACGCGACCGAAAATTCCCGTTACCTTTGCTGAATCTACAAAAATGAACATCACAAATTTTACCAAGAAAATTGACCTATCGAAATCTAGAGCCACGAATATGTCCTTTGTGTCTAGGAAATCCAGTCAAGACATGAACACCGTCTGCGATTCATCGGATAGTATTAAGGCTAACATGAAGACTGGTGGATCGGAGTCCAGTTCAAGGAATAATATAGAGACGGTAAAAATAAACATACAAAGCTTTCGCAAAGTCGAACAAAACCAGAACGGCCACGAAGGCTTTCCGTTTGTAATATCCAGCAATCCTATATTTATAGCTGAATCAGAAAAAAAAGAATCTCCTATATATAGCAGCTCCGAGAGTTTGCGCGTAAATTTCCAACGTCTCAGGCGAAAATCTGATGCAGAGGCTAGTCAGGTAGAACTTAATAGCAAGCTCTTAGCTGAAAAGTATCAACGTGAAATTTCCGGCTTAGAGAGCGTAAAGAATTACTTGGACTCCAAGAAAGCACAAAGTTTAAACTTGGGCTTGGGAAAGTTGACACAGAACATGATACAATTAGGCAAGAATATTGCACAAAATTCGAGAAATTTAGAAACAGCTTTACCAAAGTCTCTGGTCTCCAACATGAGAAATCTGGATTTATCAGCGCCGTCTCAAACACCTCTGCGAAGCTTAAACATACCGATTCAGAAGCCCAAGCATTTGGACTTAAACATTCCATTAAAAAATCAATCACCAATCAAGACGAAACTGAACTTGATTCAGAAATCAAACCCGTCAACGAGTCCAACTCTACATCAACACATTTTAGAACCACCAAAATTATATCAGAACGATCCCGCTAGAAAGGAGTTACCGAAATTGGATATGATTGCAGAGAAGTTTTCTGGCGCCGCCATTTTTCGACATAGGACATCATCCTTGTCGGAGAGTAGGAAACCTCCAATAAAGAATATACGCAGATCTTTTCATCCCAAAAACGATTCTAGTGAGGACTCGGACTCGATTTCGCACTCAGAGACGGATATCAGAAGTCGTCTGCGTTATAAACGCAGACACAAGAAAGTTCCACATAATTTACGTTTAAATTTCAAAAATAAGACCTCATTTCTGCATCCTGATTCCGCTAAGGGATTGTCCGCGGTTGAGCTCTGCGGAAAGTCACCGCCGCCATCGACGAGCTTTTTGAACTCACTATCGCCACCATTCTCTTCCAGAAACAATCTGCTTTCTTGGCCGGAAAGTGCACCGAGCTCTAGCCTGACGTTTACTAGCAATTCCGATCTTGATTCTGACACAAGTTCTGAGTATCCGGAATTCACGAACGACGTACTAACATTTCCTCCTTCCCCTGCTCCTTAAAGTTCTAAGGACAAATTTAGTTTTAGCCTTGATTAATTTAGATGTGGCTTTTCTATACAATCTCGCAAAGTGATTGGCAAGATTATTACGTTACGAATGCATGCTATTTATATTAACCCTTTATAAAATTTAATATAGTTAGATCGGTGATTGAATAATTAGATTAATTTTACTTAAAGAACGAGAAAGTTGCAATGATTACGATAAAAATGTTTTTATTTTATTTAAATTATGTTCTTTAGAATCGATATATAGTATAGCAATGGCATTGTCAATAATTTTTGAACGGGAATAATTTGCAGTTTACAGTCAATTTCTGTAATTCTAAGATCGAATATTTTCTCTATTCCAAAATGTCTCTTCCGTCTTTGCTCTTATTCTAATGCGCAGAATGAAAATGTTACTACGCATTTTATAATTTATTTTCTCACTGTAACATAATCAATTAGTCATATTTAATTTCACAGCATAATGATAAAGTAGTACAAGAGGAAAATTATAGTTTAAAGGAAAATAAACTATAATAACAAAAAAATTTATAATGGAGGAAGAATCTTAGAATAGAGAAAATATACTATTCCGATATAGTTTATAGCAAACTTTTTGCGACTCAAGTCTCAAATACCTTTTAAAAGCAATCTCAGTTTTAGGTATAAAACATTTAAATAAAGGACGCTAAATAATGAGGATATGATGAGTGATATGACAGCACTTTTAGTTTTTTAAATAAAAAACTAAAAGTGCTGTTAGAAGAAAAACTTTGAAAACATTAGAGACTTACAGACTATGGCCTTTAAATAATAAAATAAAACCACTACAAATCATTACAGTTATTGACTGTCGTTATCGGTGCCACTCGTTTATATTAATGTTGAAAAGATAAAATCTTAATAAAATATTCCATTTTTATCGTATATGTACATGTAGGTACATATGGAGGGGTTAAAGCCATAGTGGTGTAAGTCAATTTTTTTGACCACTTTTTTTTTCTTCTTTCAACATATCTGCATGTGTAGACTGCATCTATGAACTCAACTCGATAGGTTAAAAAAAGTGACTTACACAACTATGGCTTTAACCCCTCCATATACACATCCGCACACATAATCGTGGTTTTTTAAAAAATAAAATTAATTTCACGCACATTGTTTAACCGCGTAAAAACGTTGGACTACTTCAACGTATATGTATAATATAAAATTCTTGAAAAAGTAATTGAGAAGATTATTACTAAATTAACCTTATTTTTTATATTATTTTATTTTACTATATATATAGAAAATAATTAAAAAAGATGTGCGAAGTTATGCTTAGCATGCTTGCATGTTATACTAATCACCAAACTAGATAGTATCAACATTTAATGGAACAGTTTGGATATATGTATTTACATGTTTTTAGAAATCGTACACGTATTTGAAAAATTAATATGCAATTCTACGACATATATCATAAATGTGACATGCATAATATATGTTTGCATCTATACAGGGTGTCCCAAGACCTCACCGACAAACTTTGAGGAATGATAGGTCACACAGAGAGGATCATTTTTTGTTAAGAAACATATGGTCGCTGACGCGATGCATCCGAAAAGTCAGATCTCCGGTAAAATGTTTTAAACAAATAAAATTTATTTTTTCTTGCATGTTCTGAAAATTTACAATAATAGCTGTTCATATTGCCTGCCCTGTACCTCATTACATTCTTGACACCTTCGCAGCATTGATTGTCCAACCCTGCCATACTCGACAGAGTTGGACAATCAATGCTGCGAAGGTGTCAAGAATGTAATGAGGTACAGGGCAGGCAATATTGAACAGCTATTATTGTAAATTTTCAGAACATGCAAGAAAAAATAAATTTTATTTGTTTAAAACATTTTACCGGAGATCTGACTTTTCGGATGCATAACTCCTTAAGATCGCGTCAGCGACCATATGTTTCTTAACAAAAAATGATCCTCTCTGTGTGACCTATCATTCCTCAAAGTTTGTCGGTGAGGTCTTGGGACACCCTGTATATATATATTTTTAATAATTGCAGTATTTTGTAATAGAAAAATCAGAAGTTCTCAAACTAGAACACGCATATCATTAACAGCTAAATTTTTTTATTAAGCATTATTCGGATCTTTTAGTAAACAGAAAACCAAAAGATAAGAAAATAATTAATCGATATTGCAAAAATAATCTGATGGCGAGAATGATAGTTTATTGCTAGAAAAAGTAATTATGATGTATTGAATAACCAAGAATTTTATAAAGGCTTTATGATTATATGTGATATACAATTAAACCTCCATATTTTTTTCTTTTTTCTAGTCTTTCCTTTTTCCCAATCTTTTACTTTCTTTTTCTGTTACATTAGGTACTCTACCACTACTGCATCACCATTTGAACAGGCATACATAAAATAAAAATGTTATGTGCATGAGCATTATAAATTGATGATTAATTAGCAAATGTGAAGTAGCAACAGAGCAGCGTAACAGAAAAGGGAAAATAGCGAAGTATAGAGGAAAACATATGGATGTTTGGCTGCATTTATATTAATCTCAAGAATCAAGAGGCCTTTATGAACTACCTTTCATAAAAATATAAAAATTTTATACAATTTTCTTTAATTTTTTTACGATAAAGATAACAGATGTTTGTTTAGAAGGAAATAATATATCTTTATAAAATTTATACTGTGTACGGTATTTATACGGTATTGTGTAAATTTAGAAAAAATAACGTTATATACATAGAATATTTACTGCAATCGATTTTAGAGGCATTTATGATATAATCTGAGGGAAAAAATTATAGACAAAAAACTATTTCATCTCACGAGTTACAACATATGATTGAAAAGCACACATCGAATTTTTTCTTTTTTATAAAAGTTTAAGGTTATTTCAGTGTTTTAAAAAATAAAACCGTATGCTTTTCTTTGTATAATATTGTAGGAAATATTAAAACAAACTCAATGTCTACCAATAATACCATTTTTATAGAAAATAAGAAGAAAGGTAAATACACAAAACTGTGAATCCAGCATCCTTGTTATTGAAAAAAAGTTCAGATACACGGAAATTGGTGCAAAGAAATACCGAAAATATTGTATAATTATGGATGTGCTGATACCGGTTACCGTAACAGCACACACATGTGAGAGCAAAAACAAGTATAGTTAAAATAAATACAGATATATAAGTATATAAGTTTAATAGTTTAACATTAAACTGTTTTTTCAATTAAATATTCGCAAAATATGTTACTTTATTGCTTACGAAACAACTTTAAAAATTATCGAAAACGCACAAAGATATAGGTACAGGAGTAAAGTATATTAAATAAATTAGTTGTTATACTCATTTTGGTATTAAAATGATTCTAGAGAGGAGAGAGAGAGAATTTATTAGTTTTAAAATATTCTGGTCGGAAATGTATTGCTATTGTTAAGTCAACAAAATCCATCAATAGTGTGGCGGTGCTAGCGTCACATGCAACAGTAAATTATAAGTACAGGGTGTTTCAGAATTGCACCGCACTATTTTAGGGAAATATTTTTTAGGTAAAAATAAACAAAGTAGTTTATATAAACATATGTCCCAAACTTATTTACTAATAAGATATTAAAGAGTAAAGATTATGTTTAACAGTAAAACATTTAAAGTATGTTTTCGAAGTGGCCGACTTTTTGTTAAATGCAGCATTTAGCACGATGTATCCGTTTCTCTGGCACGTCTTATGGCATCAGGATTATTCCTGATAGTTTCTGCAGCTTTCATTACCTATGCGATTTCTTAATTCTTCTTGCGTGCCAATAGGTCTACAAAAAACGGCGTTAGACTATTTTCTATGAGGTTGGACGAAGTCTTTAGTTTATTGTAGACCTATTGGCACGCAAGAAGAATTAAGAAGTCGCATAATGGAAGCTGCAGCAACTATCAGGAATAATCCTGATGCCATAAGAGGTGCCAGAGAAACGTGGATACATCGTGCTGAATGCTGCATTCAACAAAATGGCGGCCACTTTGAAAACATACTTTAAATGTTTTACTGTTAAACATAATCTTTACTCTTTAATATCTTACTAATAAATATGTTTATATAAACTTTTTTGTTTATTTTGACCTAGAAAATATTTCCCTAAAATAGTGCCGTGCAATTCTGAGACACCCTGTATATTAAAATAAAGAGCAAATTGGTTGTGCTAATTTTGGTATTAAAATAATTCTAGAATCTATTCCTCTTAAAATCCTTATCTTGATCCGCGGAATTTATTGATTGTTGTTAAGTTAACGAAATTTATCAAGAATGTGGTGGCTTTAGCGTTACGTACAAGAGTGGACAGAATTAAAATTATAATCAACATTTGATCAGAAAATTTGTAGTATCAGGAGAGTCAACATTCGTAGTATCAGATAATCCACATAGATTTGAAAACTTAACTTTTAATTTAATTGTAAGTTAATAAGTTCTTATATTTTTTCCTTTACTTTACAGTTTTTTAATAATTCTTTTTACTCTTTCTTTTTTTATCTCTCGTTGAATTATAGAAATTAATGTCTGATGCGGCATACTAGACTATAGTTTAATTACAGTATTTACTTTTATTAAAAAATGTAATGTCATAATGATATCTGCAATATAGCAATATACAATTGCCATTGTTGATGTAGAAAGTTTCCTTTAATATAAGAAGTGTACTTACGACAGGATTATTGCTTAATTTATGACAAATTGTTCGAGATTATTTTTCAAAGATTACATTACAAGTACAAATGTATCAATCTGTTGTCGGCTCGTTTACTGACCTATCTCCTATCTTGGTTTTTTCTTCTGGGGATGCAATCGAAATTGATTATACATATATCGAACACCGATCAATAATACTAACATTTTTTGAGCAAGAAAATTAGAGATTATGTAAGTTTCAACTATTATCAACAACAGTTTAATAGTTGCTTTGCATAGTAATTTATCGAGGAGCGGAATTTTGTGTTGCAAAGGAAGGCATGCAATTTGGAACATTTATTTATATAAGTTGTATCTTTATTTCTTCTTGTAAATAACAATAATATTGTAGTCATTGAATTTGTTTTAATATTATATAAAATATTTAAAAAATATATGGTTTTTATTTAAAA
This sequence comes from Harpagoxenus sublaevis, assembly GCA_030770355.1. Taxonomy (NCBI): domain Eukaryota; kingdom Metazoa; phylum Arthropoda; class Insecta; order Hymenoptera; family Formicidae; genus Harpagoxenus; species Harpagoxenus sublaevis. The sequence continues at coordinate 81,654 of JASTWR010000438.1, forward strand.
GAAATAAAAATCATCAGTAACTAAACTTTTTATGAGAAAGAAAAAATTTCGATGTTTCCTTATCTACTTTTCTAAAAAAATTACCGTAAATATTTCTTAAATCGTGCAAATCTCTTAAATCGTTACAGTGAACGCCCTATATGTATTTGTTTTATTTTATATTAATTTTGGGCAATTATATTATGTATATACATATATATATATATATATGTATATATATATATATATATATATATATATATATATATATGTATATACATATACAGGGTGTCCCATTTTAACTTAGACAGCTGAATAACATGAAAAATTGCAATGTAATCAAAAAATGTTTTAGACAAAAGTCGTATGGTTTCAAGGGGGACATAAGATGGTGGCAATGATTTGACCTTGGATGGTCGTTTGAAGCTCACGTGAACGTTACCTCTAATTTCTTACATGCAACCCCCTATATTGTAGTATATCGTTTGAAAGGGCAAAAAATAAGAAAATTTTTGGCGCTAACCAGAGGTTAATACGTTGACCCGTTCGGCAGTTATTTAAAGTCAAAAATTGACTTTTTCCAACTTGACCTTAAATAACTCCCGAACGGATTAACGTATCGACCTCTGGTTTGCGCCAAAATTTTTCTTATTTTATGCCCTTTCAAACGGTATACTGCAATATGGGAGTTTTACTTAAAATTTTTTAGTGTCCCAGGGGGCTCTAACTAAAAAATTTGAAATGGAACTCCCCATATTGTAGTTTACCGTTTGAAAGGGCATAAAATAAGAAAAATTTTGGAGCAAACCAGAGGTCGATACGTTAATCCGTTCGGGAGTTATTTAAGGTCAAAGTTGGAAAAGGTCAATTTTTGACCTTAAATAACTCCCGAACGGGTCAACGTATTAACCTCTGGTTAGCGCCAAAAATTTTCTTATTTTATGCCCTTTCAAACGATATACTACAATATAGGGGATTGCATGTAAGAAATTGGAGGTAACGTTCACGTGAGCTTCAAACGACCATCCAAGGTCAAATCATTGCCACCATCTTATGTCCTCCTTGAAACCATACGACTCTTTTCTAAAACATTTTTTGATTACATTGCAATTTTTCATGTTATTCAGCTGTCTAAGTTAAAATGGGACACCCTGTATATATATAAATAATTTATTAGTGTTTTTTAAAATAATTTAATATTTATTTTTTATTAGCAAAAATGATTTTTTTATAAGTAATTTTTGTACATGCAATTAAATTTTAAAAGTGTAGCGAGCAATGAAAAAGTTTGAGAATTCTGATAAAATTATGCTCATTGATATGAGAAGACACGTCATATTTTTCATCGCACGAAACACTGCAACGAGTGTGTCAGATATTGTTGATTTGTTAGTAGTTGTCAGTATAATTATTGAGCTGGTACACAATGGTACACAAATCAGAGATAACATGCGGGTGTGCGCGCGCCTACATGTACACATATATGCACAGATAAAGAGAGGGAGAGAGAAGAATGCAAGTGAGAAAGAAAAAGAATGAGCGAGAGTTTAGCATTCCATATCTATAATTTCCGTTTTCTTATTTCTTATTTCTGTTTAATTTCTGTTTGATTTCTGTTTCTTCTATCCTCGTATCTATCCCTTCCCGCAACATGTTCAGGCCACCCTGTCGGAAGAAGCTAAGGAAGTGTACAACAGTTTGGTGGAGACGCCAACATTGGAAAGTACCGGGGATACAAATCCGTTGCGCATGTTGCGTTCCGGACTACCTATAGTAAGGCCCAGAATTCGCGGGAACAAGCATGCCACTTTGGGCTATCCAGTGTCATCGCAGTCGGAAGACGCATCCGGTGAGCATGGCTACCATTTTGAGATGCATCATAGCGGCGCGAAGACTCTGCCTAAAATCCGAGCACCTCCGTCGCCCCATGCAATCTTGCCTCTACCACAATCGCGCATTCTCGAAAGACATCACTCCATGGAGATAGAGAACAATCAAAATCAGAGCAACATTGACGAAAATCCAATACCTCTGCCGCCTAGAGACCGCTCTAAGACGCTTCAGCCCAAGTCCAACTTACCGCGACATCAGAGGAAGCATCCTTTGATCATACCCGGAGGCGGTGTCACTAGAACGCTAGCCAAAGTGACGGTAACCACGCCATCCGTGGAAGATCAAGTGGACGGGCATTTCGTGTTGCGGAATTCTAATCCAGCAATCGCCGGTACCTCGCTGCAGGACAGTTATCTTCCGGAAGCTTCTGCTAATAGGTGAGCTTTAGTAACATTCTCCAGCGACTACTTACAATAAGTTTGATCATTATTTGAAGATTAATGCCGTAGATATATAATCTAATATTTCGTGCAAGAAAAATGTGCGTAATCTGCGGCATCAACTATATTTAAACTTTAAAGATTACAAGTACAATCAAATTTTAGTATTTTTAACTTTATTCTAAACATTTTTATAACTTCCATATCCTTAACACCTACTGTCTTTATATTATTATACGTTCAAATTCCTCTATTTTTACTTCATTAAGATTAAACTCTCCTCTTTTGCGATCATCTTATTTAATATAACTTTTTCAACATAAATCTGAATTTTTATTATTTTTCCTTGTTTTCATATTCTAATTTTATCTAATTATATGAATTATCTAATTTTCTTGATGTATTGATAGACCATCGTCATCGTTTTCTACATCTTTTTCTTTAATGTCATACCAAATACAGTCGACATTCCTTATTCACGGATATAGTAATCGCGGATTCGCTATTCGCAGTAAACATATTTGTGTGACTACATTTCTTTATTCGCGGATAGATATTTCAATATTCGCGGATATAAATCATCGCAAAAGACTTATCTCCGAAATGTTGTACAATAAACTTCAGAAAAACAGTTTAAATATACAGTCCAATACTAAGAGTTTCTACATCATGCCCATGGTGTAAGTAACAAGGTGAAGCATTCCCGACGCTGCGCAGTCGTTCAATTTTTGAGCCAATCAGCGCGCGACCTGTTTTGCAAGAAAAGCAATATGGCTGCTCCTGTCAGTGCATCATCTATCACGAGTGTCACATCGGTCACGTCCGTCACCCGTCGCGTGCGTCTGTTGTCAAAGCGTCGTTGTCCCGGTAAAAACTTTTTTCATATAAAAATATATTAAAAAACATAAAAATATATATAATTAAATATGTTCATACATGTTTATACATGTTTTTTTTTCTCTTCTACAATGTCTGTTTGTATATATTACAGGAAAAAGAATAAAAAGAAGAATCTAAAAATGATTCTTTTTCAACACATTATAGAAGAAAAAAAAAACATGATTAACATAAACATGATCATTAACATTATCATTAACATGATTATTTTATTACATGATTCACGCATTTTTATTTCTTATAATCAAATTTCACTTTGAAGTGAGCGGCGCGCCTACAAACAGGTCGTCTCCTGATTGGTTCAACCGCCAAAGCTGCCGCCATTATGCGCAATGCTTCACCTTGTTACTTACACCATGATCATGCCTATGTCTCTACTGTAAACAATTATTTACTTACCTTATTTTTTTCTTTTATTAACATAGCATACATTATCTACTTTTACTGTCTTTCTTTTAACCTTATTTAACCTTTGACGTTCGTCGGATTCAATTAATAAAATTAATCTTGTTTTAGATTTTTTGTTTAATTTAATTTTTCTTGGAACGTATCCCATATACTACCATACATTTAACTATTACCATATTCGCGGATTCCGTATTCGCGGCAGTTGTCAGGTACGTAACCCCGCGAATAAGGAGGGTCGACTGTATAAATAATTTGATATATTTTTATTTTTACCATATTTATATGACGTTATAGAGTCGTGTTTAAGAAATAAGAATCCGCATGTTGTTGAATATATTTCAACGATTTTTAATCAATATTGGCGTGTATTTTAAGAAATTACTTGATAGAAGCGTATATTTTACTTAATACATTAAACGATGCTAATTATCTCTTAAAGCTAATTATTTCTCAAATAATTTAATTAATCTCAGTTTTTTACGAATTATTACAACTTATATTTATACAGCAAAAGATAGATATGTAATTTATGTATGATGGAGTATCAGCTTATTTTCACACAATAGTAGGCGGTATTTGTACAAAACTTTTGATATAAAGTGAATAAAGCGGGATGAAATTATACTACTGTTCTCTTGGTCTCATTCTTGAACGTATCCTTGAATTTTTTCCTTTCAGATTATTTAAAATGTTTAGTTTTTCTACACTTGTTCGTAATCCAAGCACACAAACTTAGATTATACATTAACGATCTTTTTTTAAATAGTGCGAAAATCATCGAAATTGTATATTTATTGTATGGGAAGACATTGAAACATAATATTAATAAACAATAACAAATAAATGTATGCTTGGACACTTATTTAGAACATAATATTAATACGAAATTACTTATACTAGTATAAGTTATTAATACTTTGAACTGTCGAAACAGCAGAGATTTTACAATACCTATACACACAAGGTGACAAGAAAGTTCCCGAAATTTTTGTAAAAACATTAGCAGCTAGAAACCGGTACAGAAATTAAACTTCTACACTTTAAACATAAAACTATATTGGAACATTAATAACAAAATTAAACAACCCAAGCAGCATTTTTCGGTTAACTTTTTGACTAAGGACTACTTTTTTACTAATCACAACGTTGAAAGCGGTCCAAGAAAGTTATAAAATGTAAACTTATAATTAAAAGATAATACTAACGTTTTTTGGACGTTGTCTTAACGTCAAAATTACGACGTGCTTTTTTTATCACTTTTCCAACGTCAAATTTGAAATGGTTTAAGTCCTAATACCCGACGTTAAGTTATTTAACGTTTGCCTGACGTCATACTCTGCACCAAACTTTTCGAGCGACTTCAATACGTAATTTCCAACGTAAACCAACGTTTTGTTATCAAACGTTGTAAAACGCTAACGTTGTGAAACGTCGCCTGTGGTCATTTCTGACTAACGTTAAGAAATCGCGAGAAATGGTAACAAATTCTGCCTAAAAGCAAATCTTAGTAGAATTTATCGCAGCTATTACTACGTAAAGTTTGATATAGTGTGGAACGCTGACTTCGCCATTTTCATTCCTCAAAGAGGAAGGCAAATAATCCGCCATTTTCCAGTATATTTAGATTTATATTTTTTAACGCATTTTATTAACAATTTAAAGCATTTAAATAATATCTGTTGTTAAAGTTTTGACAACATGTTTATTCTTAAATTAATTTTGATGAAAAAAAATAAAAATCTACATTTTGAAAATTTTAGTTATTTAATAGAATATTTAGTAAATTGGAATATTTTAGAAGGGATTCGTCTAATTTCGACCTATCATTTCCACATTTATCAATAAAGTGGGTTTCGTTATAAATTTTCAGTGCTAGGTTCGTGTATTTATGGCAAAATTACAATAGTATCAAAGACTGCGTAAACTATAATTTTCCTCTAAAGCCATTTTATTTGTGCCAAATTGATAAGTACGTATTATGATACATTTATTACACCAATGCCGTCATATGGTTTGAATGGAAGCACGAAAACTACACCTAAAATATTACGTTGGGAAAAAATAACCTCAGGTCTAGCAGAGTGTACAAATCAAAGTTTACAAAAATTACTTACACCAACATTAAAACTGGTGGAAAAAATGTAACCTTAATTTAACTTATATAAGTCGGATCCCGACGTTGGTACAACGTAAATTTGATTCCCCAAATTAGTGTAAAAGAGGGTTTGAACGACGTTGCGAAAACGTTGGTTACCAACGTTAAGTGTGTTTATCTTAACGTCGGGCGGACGTCAAAATACTGCTTGGGCAAAGAAAATGACAATAAATGTTCAAAATTGCTTCCCTTGGCTTTAATACATTTTTGAAGCCGCTTCGGAAAATTGTTCACAATATTTAATCATGAATATCTTATTAACTACAGCGGACACAAAAAATTCCTTTTGAGAGCTGAAAGTTCTAACAACATACTTAGGCCGGTATTCATAGTCGGATATTTGAGACCGTCTTAAGTACAATCTTAAGATGTCATGAACCAATCATAGAGCCGTATTAGCGTCTTAAGAAATTACTTAAGACGATCTTGAAATAAGTTGCGACTATGAATACCGGCCTTAATTTTGATTGCAATAAAACTTCTCCAGCACATCACATATCGTAGTTAATATTCAAAATATTATTAATGCTGTTGAATAGGAGGGATTTTACCATGAAACTTTTATATGAAACGTTTTTTGATATCTCGAATGCTTTTCGAGATATATCAAGAAAAGTAAGAAACATATAAGGGGTGGTTTCAACCCTTAGAACCGTTGGTAATTATGCACTTTAGGGGACACCCCTCCAATGACCTTGCCCTTGACATATGTTGTCAAGGTCACCCTCCTGAGTGACCTTTAGAAGGTTTTAGTTGGCGGTCATTGTTTATTAAAAAGTTATGAACAAAAAAAGTTGAAAAATATAGCAGTTATTTTGAGTACTAATAGACATAAATAACTGATATGTATATGGAAATAGCCTTCAACCCCTTCACCCGCACCCCCCCTCCCAACCCTGTACAGGGTGGACCTTGCTTCAACTTACAAAACACATACTTGTAAAGCGCGTCACTAACCTATAGGTGACCCGCTTTACAAGTATGTACTTTGTATGTGCTTCAACTTACAAAGCATATACTTGTAAAGCGCGTCACTACGATTTCCACACACATATCAGTCATTTATGTCTATTAGTACTCAAAATAACTGCTATATTTTTTAATTTTTTTAGAAATAACTTTTTAATAAACAATGACCGCCAGCTAAAACCATCTGAAGGTCAGGAGAGTGACCTTGACAACATATGTCAAGGTCAAGGTCATTGTCGAAGTTGCCCATTTTCTAGATATTTACCATGTCTTTTAATACTCAAAATAACTGCTATATTTTTTAAAGTTTTTGTTTATAACTTTTTAATAAACAATGACCGCCAACTAAAACCTTTTGAAGGTCACTCAGGAGGGTGACCTTGACAACATATGTCAAGGTCAAGATCATTGGAGGGGTGTCCCCTAAAGTGCATAATTACCGAACCGTTTTTGGGCCGCAACGGAAAATTTCTAAATTTATCTCCTCCCCCCCCCCCCCTACATGTGTGGAAAGTTTTATTAAAATCAGAATTTTTGGGTTCAAGAGCTTCCCTTGTAAGATGCGAAATATTTAGGTTTTTGAGATATTTAGGTATGTCAATTTAAAAAACTCACCCTGTATATATAAAATTCAATTTGCATGTGTTGATTGGTTTTAACGTAAGAATACGGAGATTCGAATATAGTGACTTAAGGTTCCTGTTGACTCTATTGCTAAGTCCGCGTTGACAGTACACACACCTGGCAAAATTATGAACTAATAGACGTGAAAATGACGTTAAAAAGCTAAATTATTCTTGCGAACAGCGTTATTTTTTGTTTTAGTGCAGTGTTTTTATATTTAACACATTTGTCGTAGTGTTAAAATATACCGAAAACTCTCATTTTGTTATAATTTAATATGTGAAAACAAATATTTATGTTTTAATTCGGTAGCTGTCAAACAGCTTATTTTTGTCCTTGATTAGGCACAATTTAATTCGATATACATGGATTAAAGAAGAGTTTTTGGTACATTTAACAACTCTATTCTATTGATTACAAACGCTATCTTATTGAAAAACATTTTTATTTGAATATACGTCGCAAGAATTTTCTTTGATATTTTTCTCGCTTCTGACTTCTGACGTCACCAATCCAAGATGGCTACAGTGAGTGAACAGGAGCCTTAAACATTTACAGTATTTAATTATTTATTTATTATTTAGTACATATGTATAATACGGATGTTCCAAATTTTCAGCCCAGAAGAATTTGAACAACGCATAGATTCCGAGTTAGCTGCACTGGATTCTTTACCTATCGAGGAAAGTCGACTTCGACGATGTAGCGTGATCTCGGAAGATTTGCTAGAGTTCTCGGACAACTTAATCGACTGTAGCGACACAGCCGACATACGTCGGAACGCCTCGAGCAATGATGGGCAACCGAGCAACTTGTCGACCATGACCGATAACTTATGTAAGAAAATGAGCGACAAATCAAAGTGCTCTCTAAAGAATTTTGCATCTAAAATACAAGAAAACATGGAGACAGATCTAATTGTAAGTCAAAATCCGACACCAATTAGTTCTTGCAGATCAGTAGACTGGAAGATGAATCCCTCAATTCAAGCTCAAATTCCGTCTGCAAGAATACAGCAGACCCCGCTAAATTACTCTTCACAAACAAACGTGGAAGAAATCCCTTCCAAATCCGAAGCTTTTCAGTGCGAAGAACCATTGATACATATCCGCTCGAGCGACAATTTTTGTTCGACTGCTCTTCCAAAAGCCTACGATTTATCCAACGAAAAAACATCGAGTTGCGACATTGTGAGCGACCTGTCGCGACAATCGGATCATGTATCTTGCGAGGATCTATTAGAGTTTGCTTGCGACGGGCCAAACACGCGAAGAACACGCGGACCCCGTAATGGAGAACAATCTGATGAGGTACGAATTATGTTAAAAGTGTTGCACGAACAGTCAACCCCAGAATCCTGCATCGCTGCATTGAACGTCACCGAATGGGATGTTTTAGCGGCAATCAAACTGGAGCGGCTCCAAGGGTTACTAAAAAAAGAAAACAATTTTGTCGGCCTCGAAGATTGCAAAGTGATGCTGAACCAGTGTGGTGGTGACGTCGTTAAAGCGGCTGCGCTACTACGAAGCACGGAAGATACTGCCGCGGTTTAGTTTGATTTTAATCAATTATGGTGCAAAGCAATAATTCACAGAGAATGTATGAGGATTGATTGAAAAGTTTTAGCGATATCTTCCATTCCACATCTTGATGACTTTAAAACGCTAGAAATAGTTCTCTGAGAATAAAGGTTTTTTTTATTCGACTGTTTATCTTTATCTTTATTAATTACAATTGTCACGACGTTTTGACTATGGGTTTTGGTCCATCGATGTAACTTTTGATGCTAATATATATGTATATAGGAGGGCGGCAGTGTGGTCTAGTGGTAGAGCGCCAGACTCGTAATCTGAAGAACCAGGTTCGAGTCCACTTGAGTGCGTAAACATGGAATTTATTTTCCGAAACTGCGCCCCTTTCCACGCGAGAAAGCAGTTCTCAAAGCGTTAAGCAGTTGATCCAAAGGATAAAGGTTGAGTGTGGAGATGAGGTAGTGGTGGATGAGAATTGTAACCCCATAGGGGATTGATTGTAAAACCCCAATTTACCAATATATGTATATAACGTCAAAAGTTTCATCGATGGAGAAGGACCAAAACCCATGGTCGAAATGTTGTGGCAATTATAATTAACGAAAATCAATGGTCGAAATATTGTGACGATTATAATGAATAAAGACAGACAGTTTGATCGAATAAAAAACCTTTATTGTTAAGTATTTGCTGGTGAAGTAAAAGTTTTGGTACTTCCTGAGTATTGCAACGCTCCAAAATTTTTAAAAACATATATTTATATTTTTATACTAAAATATTAATAACTACAAATATTGACGAAATAAAAAAAAGTCGAGCATCTAAAATAAGAATTCTTTGCTTCTTTCTAATTATGAATACTTTTTCACAACCTTGCAAACATCTTTCATACAATTGCAATAAGATTATTAAAATTTCTTATTTAAATAGTTAACTAGCTGTGGTTAACTATTATTTGTCTGTGACTGATAATTGTTGAAAATATGTTAGTTTGAAAATATGAAATGCAGTTCATAAATTAGGTAAGAGTCTTTTATTCCAAATTATTTATTTATGTCAAATCTCTTCAATAGAAGGGTTTCTTACCCCCATCTACAATCGCCAAGCAACATTGGTAGATCGCAGTTATGTCACAGTATAACTATACCCAGTAGCGACACTGAGTGTCGGCACCTTTGATGTAGAGGGTCCCAGGTCACATGACTCGCCGCCATCTTCTGAGATGTACAAACGCTTAAGAGAGAAAGAGAGGAAAGTATCTTTCTCTCTGTCATACCTACAGGCCGCCATATTCCTAGGTGTACGGAATTTGGAGAAATTGGGAACGTCAGGTGTCGCTCAGTGTTGCTACTGGGTATGGTTATACTGTGGTTATGTACAGAACATACATATCGATACGATAGGCGATGAAAGCTTGATTATAATGCTGCATTCTGCCTCTGCTAACAGCAATAGTGAAGCTTCCGTCTTTAATGAAATACGAAGAGTTAGGATTTCCCAATTTAAAATGAGAAGTACAATCTTAAAACTTTTCAATCAACTCTTAATACTAATAGAAGAATGATTATATATATTTTGGAATTTATATAATTGATGAGAAGATATATTTAAAAAAAGAAAAAATTAGTTTTAAATTTTTTAAATCAAATATTCAGTGGGCGAACGTTTAGTACAAATGTTGAAAACTCAAGAAAAGGAAGAATGAAACACTATGCCAAGTTAGTATCAACACTTTTCGTATACTTTTTATAAACGGTAACTAAAAAATTCTCAATAAATGTTTATAAGATTGTTTATAAATAGATAAATTGACATCCAGAAATATATAATAAACAGACATTTATTTATTATTTTAGTGTTACTGTTGCAAAGGGATAATGTTTGAGACATGCTTTATGTTAATCTAGTTGAAGAATTGCCAGATTAAACAATAATTAGCGTGTGTCTTTAAAAAGTTAACAAGCTCCTTGTTAAACCTGATAAATAAGGCAATCTATCGATTGTATCTCTTTTACACGCAAGTCTAATGTGATAATTCGCTCAATAAGAATTGAAAATCTTAAATGACGAAGAAAAATGCAATCGATATGTTTCATGTTTCCTATTACGTAAACGTTCACAAAGCCAAGAAGAACCAAATAGATACAAAGAAGTTTAGCTATCTGTGTGACCACATATTTTTACAGATCTGAATATAATGCCTCCTAAAGACATTTACAAATTACTTATATTTATACTGTAAGACATAAATTTACTTTGTGTGTCTATATTGTTTTAAAAAGGTACATTATTTTATATCTCGGAAATAATGTGCAATTAAATAATGCATAGTGACGGAAAAATAATCATTTTATAATATTTATATACTGGAAATAACTGCTCAATAACAAATATATAAAATTAATAAAGCAAATAAAAAAATAACAAATCCATAACGGTAAGTCAAATTAGGAAAGAAATCTAGATTATTAACTTGCGGATATTGTTATTTTATAATTCCAATAAGAAGTAACATTCAATTCCAAAGACTATTTCTTTTCATGACACATTTCTTTAATATCATATTTTAATTTTTATGAACAACACATATGACTGAAGTTTTGTTTTTATATTAATCAAATTGTACATTTTGCAACTTCAGCAATATATAAGGTGTTTGATAATAACCGCATTATCTCTCATAGGCAAGAAATAGCATTATGCATCATTCGCGGTTGCTACGCGCGCGAAAGACATTGGGAAAAGCCCGCTTCTAGCAACCGCGAATAGTGCGTAACATTGGGCTGTCTCGTGCTGTTGAATTGCGTGGATAATAAGACCTTTCTATTCAGTTTAACCCCACTATCTCTGTCCACGAGAAGTGATATATGGTTTTTATCAGACAGTCTATATCTGTAAACAACGTTCTAATTTTTCGACAAAAATCCAAAATATAATAAATAAATGTATTGAATTAATAAATATTAAAGAAATGTAAAGACTGTAATGCAACATGTATTCATAATGAAACAAGGTACCAATTGAATATTAAAAGTTCCAAAAAATATGTTTTAATGTATTGTAATTTATATCAGACTCTATGTTCAAACTTATCACGCTTTAAACTCTACAATTTTCATTTGCAATGGCTTACCATGATTTCTACCTTCTCATATTATAGCATTCAAATACACACACACACACACACACACACACACACACACTCTCTCTCTCTCTCTCTCTCTCTCTCTCTCTCTCTCTCTCTCTCTCTCTCTTTCATTTTTACATTACATATTCTTCTATTTACTAACAACATAATTAAGCATAGATACTGCGAATACAATTTTGAGTAAAAAGTTAATAGATACCTACTTTTTTCTATATTTCTCTTCTAAATTTTATTCAGCATGGCGATAAAAACAGATAGGTGGTTATGTACCAGTAAACATTTTAGTAGATTTGACATATTTGGTTTTTTAGCATTTCAATAAGTATCAATAACATTTGTTCTCAAGAGAGAAAGAAGAATATCAATAATAAAAAATTATATATTTTGTTAGCTTGAATTTTGTTAGCCTAAGAGTTCATACTTATAATAATAAGTATTTGCGCATAAACATTGTATATTATAAACTTTACTAAAAACTAAATTGACTTACATGAGAAGAAATTGTTTAAATTGTTGGTAAACTTTTACAATTAGGGCCCCAACGAGAAATCAATCGCCACTTAAATATGTTGTAGGGGAGATCTTTCTGAGTAATTCTACGCAAGAAAAAAGTGGGGAACGGCATTGGTTTAGAAAATATAGCAAATTGAAATTTCAGAATTTTAATGCTTTTTATTAGATATTATAAACCTATGGGTTAGTGACGCGCTTTATAAGTATGCGTTTTGTAAGTTGAAGCACATACAAAGCACATACTTGTAAAGCGCGCCAATAACCTATAGGTTAGTGACGCGCTTTATAAGTATGCGCTTTGTAAGTTTAAGCGAGGTCCACCCTATACCACAGTATAACTATACCCAGTAGCGACACTTCTTCTTCTTCTTCTTTTTATTTGCTCAGGCTCCTGCCTCCAAACAGAGGTCAATACGGCCCGTAAACTTATTCAAGAGTGTTTGTTCAGTCAATGTTGTTTCGTTACCGTGGCGGCAACTATCTTGGCGGACGCCGGAGTAACGGGACAAACATGCGAACGAAGGGTCTGTGGTGGGGACTCGCGCGCCGCGCACAAACGCGGCAGATTCAAACTTAAATTTGTACCTCTATAGATTGCAAAATGCTACGATGAGTCTACAAATTTTGCTGATTGGCTTTTTGAGAACATCATAAATATTTGAACAATCTGGCCCGCGGGCCCGGGAAATAGCTAAGCGTAGTTTGGTTGACCACGCCTCAGTTAGTGGACACGAGAAAATTAGGTGATTAAAATCCTGAACGCGCTCTCCGCAGGGGCACGAGGCGCCATCAATCAAACTTTTCAGTAAATGATACTAAATCCCGTAGCTCGCGAATCAGTCTTATTTCTTTTAACCATTGTGCACTAGCCCCCCTAGGCCTTTGAGAATGGCACAAACTTGATTTAATATTTCAAAAAGCGGGGAGCTATCAATGTTCGGAAAAATTTTTCGAAGATACTCAACAATAGAGACGATAAACTGTATAATCGTAGAACTTTCTGAAGGATTCTTGTTACCACTGTCCTCATACAGCCTCTCCCCCCCCCCCCCCGGATCCCCGCCAGGAGGGTCCCCATCACGCTGCTGGGGGCCCCCAAACCGGAAGAAGGGAGGAGTGGTAAACGAGGGCGCCCTTCCATTTGGGGAGTTCAATATCAAATTATGTTAACATTGCAATTTTTGTAAACGGATACGACCGTTCTTTTCCCTGGTCATTTCTACGTTCGCGATTGCGACAAGTAATGAGGTCCTCCGACGTGCTCCCACTGTCAATGCTACGTTCATTCAAGTTAAAAGTTACCCTACGCGGGGAGGAGGGCGGCGGAGAAGCCACTACGCTAGCGTAGGACGCCCCGCGCATTCCGACCGCCGATAGCCGACCCCCCCCCCCCCTTGGGGGGACGGGGATGACGACCGAGATCTAGACGAGAGAATCGAGGAGGGGATATCCGATGATGTGCCTCCGCTGGGGGGGCTGGACCTCGAAGAGGTTGGACTGAGATTAGGATAACTAGCCGTGGATTTCAAAATTCCAGCATTCGGGCGCACCCCCTCGACTCTCTGACGCGCCTCATCGAATGGAATGTTTTCTAGGACCGCCGTTTCGGAAATCAGCCTATGCTTAGCATATACCGGACAGTGTGCATCCGTGGGGAGATGTTCCCCGTTGCAATTAATACATACCGGCGGACGGTTTATACAGGGACAATCTTCGACGCTCTCGTGTGTCAATCCCGCGCAACGAGCGCAACGAGCCTTAGATCTACACATGGGGGCCGTGTGGCCATAATTGTAACATTTAAAACAAATTCGCACAACGGGCATGAATGGCCTAACTTCATAAATAGTCTTATGTATGGCCACCTCCATGGGGAGGCGGGTTCCCTCAAATTTAATTTTTAACGAATTTGCTTCAACAGGAATATATTTCCCGTTCTCGTCTTTATCCTTGCCTCGCTTCATCATACGTGTCACGTCTAAAATTTTAACAGAGGATTCAATATACGGAATGAGATCCTCAACTTTGTACTTATGGTTAACGTCTTCCACCACCCCAATTCTCATTACTTTAAACTCGGGTATAAAGGCCAAAATGTTCCTCTCTTTGAAGGCCGGCAAGCTAATTGCATTGTTTGCGCCATGCACCGTAGAAAATTCCGCGCGCAGTTTATTGTTGCCTAGCTTTTTAATTTGAATAATATCCGGGCCTACTATCTTGTTGATAATTTCGGATAAATGTAACCGATCGCGATTCGGATCGTTGTCTGCGAATTGAAACTGTACGTAATAGGGAGGACAATCCTCCGGACGGTATCTATTTACATTTTTCTTAGTGCGCTTAACCGTATGGATCACTCTCGTAGGGGTCGGCGCGACCCCCGTGGCCCTCTCCACGGCCCCGTCGTCATCAATGGGACGCTTAGTTCCACGTGTCGAAGTCGAGTCGATCATGTCTGCATCCTCTACTTCCATATCAATAACAATATCCCGAGCGGAATCTTCCTTTCCGTCTTGCGACTTCAAAGGGACCTCCGTCGGGGGGGTCCCCCCGCCCGGCGAAACGCCCGACGTCGTCAGGGCCGCGTTTACATTAATAAGATTTAAATCTTTACCTTTGCTATTTTTAACGCGATCGTCGCTAACATTTCCGCCGCAATTCGAGCTTCCAGAATGTATTTCAGTTGCTAAGGCCGCAGCCAGGTCCCCCGAGGGGGGAACGAGGCCTTTGTCGCCTTCGCTCGGCTTACCTTTGTTGCACTTTTTCTTGTTTTTGCCCATATCTATTTGTTGCGTCAGCAACTTTGACTCGAAAGATGCAAAAACCGCTTGCGGAATCGTGAGACGCCCCGCGTAGGCGGGGGTCTCGTCGAGGGTGGCTTCCGCAGGGGCCGGGGCCTCCTGCATCACCCCGAGACCAAACTCTCGAACTTTCTAGTTTTGTCTACTCAGGCACAATAACCAACCAGCAAAATCACCGACAGACAAAGGAAATTCACAATATACCCGAAACCGAGTAAAAGGAGAAAAGTTTAAAAAGTCGCACTTATATAAATATTGCGGCCAACGTATCATACGCGGCCACGCAGGAACAATGCACAAGGATTGAAAGGAACGCACTCGACGCGGGAACACAGGAGAAGAGCGTCCGCTCGGCGCCACCATGATACAAAGACAAGGGTATGCTTACGCGCATATATAAATCACGTGACGGTCAACGGCCAATCAGAATTGTCACCATTCTACGTCATCATTATGCGGTAAATTCGAAGTTACTATCATTTCTTTACAATACACAGTATAGAAAGTTACTATTTTGCCATTGTTTAGACGTCATTGCATAAAAGTTATACATTATACAAAAGTTATACATTATTGTAAAATTTCTATAATGTAGTACATACGTTAATACGAAATACTTTACTAAGATGTGGGATACAAAGTATATATTTGAGGTTCTTTGACGGCTAAATTGTATATATATATATATATATATATATATATATATATATATATATATAATATTTTATTAATAAAGTATACTTTTTTTTTATCAATAAAGTATTAAAATTGTTAACAGTGTTAATTAAATAAATAATAAATATGTAAATGAAATGGGCAATAAATTAATTTGATAAATTATTATTTAAATAAAAATGTATAAAAAGCGAAATTAAGGGATTAAGAAATAAAACATTAAATTAAATAATTTAATATTAAATTAATAAATTTTAAAATAATAATTAAAGAAATGTATTCCAGGAAAATAAAACAACAAAGATGTGTATTAAAATATTTTATTGTTAGTAAATTTTACTAATTTCCTTCTTCTATTTTTTTTTCTATTGCTTTCACATATCTGCCAAGATTAATTACACGAACTCGGATATATGTTCGTGTTCGAACGAGGCACAATAAATAACATCGCGTGGTAGTTGAATTGGTTGTATTTTGTCATGTATAATATCAGCCAATTTATTAAATATTAATTGATCTTTTCGAAGATTTGATCCGTGATATTTTTCGAATTCGATATTCATTATTCGCGCAGTTGCTATCATATCTTCTGAGGGGTACATACATTTACCGCGAGAAATAAATTGTATCCAATCTCCGTTGTTTATAGTCGGCATTTCTCGAGTTTCGACTCGAGAAATGCAGCCATATTTCGAGCCGAACCTGCTCGAACCGTTCCGGAAACAGTTGAGTATGACGTAGTATGGTGACATCCCCACTATTCCGTATTTCTGCGCAATGGGTTACCACCAAGTGAGCATACCCTTGTCTTTGTATCATGGGCGCCACGGCTCACGCGCGAATGCCAGTAGCGACACTCAGTGTCGGCACCTTTGATGTAGAGGGTCCCAGGTCACATGACTCGCCGCCATCTTCTGAGATGTACAAACGCTTAAGAGAGAAAGAGAGAGAAGTATCTTTTTCTCTGTCATACCTACAGGCCGCCATATTCCTAGGTGTACGGAATTGGGAGAAATTGGGAACGATTGGGAACGTCAGTGTCGCTACTGGGTATGGTTATACTGTGCCTATACAGGGTTGGGAGGGAGGGTGCAGGTGGGGGGGGGGGCGACCCCCCGCAACCCCCGACTTGTGTGGAACGCGCTCCTCTGTCCACGCATGTACTTTGGTATATTAGTCTCTCATATATATATATATCTCAAATACTCAAAATAACTGTTGATTAAGCAAATTTCAATTTGCTATATCTTCTAAACCAATGCCGTCCCCCACTTTTTTCTTGCGTAGAATTACTCAGAAAGACCTCCCCTACAACATATTTAAGTGGCGATTGATTTCTCGTTGGACCCTAATTGTAAAAATTTACCAAATTGTTTATTATAATTTAGTTTTTACATTAGAAAAAATAAAATAAAAGTTTAAAATGTGCAAAGTGCTATATCGTATTATAAAGAAAAAAACGAAGGAAATATGCTTTGTAATTTAAGGTATATGATAAATTTGAATAAGTACCAAAAATATGTCGTACGTTTTATGTGTTCAGTAAGATTACTTTTACAAAACATACGTATTGTCTACGTATGACTTGTATCCTTCTTTATGCACTTTTAACGCTAAATACAGCTATCTGAATCTGAATGTACATTTAACATTATTATGATTAATAAAATTTACTATTAATTTAAGATGTAAGTCAGATATAGAGAGTCAAAATTAGCCTTAAATGTGCAATGAGCTTATGAACTTGTATCTTTAAGTTATGACAAAATGAATGTAGGATATGCCTGAAGAAATAAATAGTAAGCTTTAAATGTGTGAGCTACTCACAGCTTGGTACAATAAGATAATTTTTTCAAAAAATGCATTTATCACATTTTTAGATTGCAGTATGTAGCAACAAACAACGCAGAAACAAAGTGTAAAACAACTAATAACCGATATAGTTCATACGATGGCTTTAAATCGATTATTTGTAATTTGATGTAGTTCTTTGAATTATATTACCATTGTAGCAATTTTTTTCAACTAACAAAAACAAAATAACTACGACAAGAAACATGTGAAATTTGATTAACAATTATGATATATCTTACAATTAGGTAATATTCTTTGTTTAGTGTGGGAATTTAGTTTAATGTGTGTGTGTGTGTGTGTGTGTGTGTGTGTGTGTGTGTGTGTGTGTGTGTGTGTGTGTGTGTGCGTGTGCACACGCACACACACATACGCACATAAAATATTTTCAAATTAAATACATATCTATTATATTTACATATTTGTTGTATAACATTGCGCTACTTCTTCTATGCCATAGCCATATCAAAGGCATAACATATAAAAATAAGTATTGTATATGCAAACTATTATTTCTAAATTGTTATTTTCTCTTATATTATTTTAGAATGAATTTTAACTCAATGAAAAAAAGGAAGCAACACGTTACATGTTATTTTTATATGACAAAATTTGTATCATTTTTGTCGAGTGCATTTTCCGAACGCATTTTTCGAAACATTGAATAAAATTAGTATCGACTAAAATATTCATGTACGTGTTAGAATGCAAACAATTTTTAATACGAGTAAAGCTATCCTAATTATGATTGTATTTTTTCGAAAACTGTTTCAGTTACAGTAATAATAAAAATAGACCTACTCATCGTTATAGTGTGTAATATCTTGAAAACATGCTAATAAAAGTTGAGAAGATAAAGTACACAAGATAAAGTATTGTACACTTTTGCGTGTTTTTGTTTACATTTATTTAACGAAGCTAAATAAGAACTGACGAAATCTACCAATGAGTAACGTTACAAGTGACGTTACTTACGGTTAAGATTAGCAATAGCAATATGGATGTGCATCCATATTGCTCCGCTATGCATTCAGATAATGTACTTATACGCGTACCCAACAATCGGCGATATTTTTGCAAATTATTATTATTAAATGTATACCTATGTAAAATCTGAGTGAGTTAAGCAAGTATATGTGGAAAGATATCAAATTTCCGACGGATTGCAAAAGACCTCGAGAAAAGTAATGAAACTAATAACATTAATAATAAAAACGAGTATAATAATAACATTATTTAATAATTAAGTTGATGCCATGTTTCTCGCAGAGAAAGAAAAAAATTCATAGAGAGATGTGTATGGCATAAGCGGTTAGTAATTTTTAATGTATGTTGTATTTTGATCCAAGAAAAAGTGACTGTAAAAAGGACGGGTTTTTCGCCCCTTTTGCGGCCCTCGATTTCGGGATCGATTCATACGCAAATCAACTCCTTATGATAAGATATTAATAGAAAAAAAGTTTCAACTTGAGGTGACATTTAGTTTTAGAGATATGAGAGTTCAAAGTTATACTATATACAGGCGTTCCATTTAACTTGATTCTGCCTAATATCTTGGGATATAAGTATCCATATAAGCATTGGAAAGAAATGTTTCAGAAAGGTCCTAAATATTTTCGAAAGGGATATATAATTGTACCGATTTATTATCCCCCTCCCCCCTCTTTCCCCATGTGAGGGAGGGGGAAGGAGCCAAACGGAGAATATCAAATGGGGACCACTATTTGTAATTACAAATGCGGATTAGATGACACGAAACACATTGCAATCGGATGAAATGAATAAATACTTTTTCACTTTATTTTACGGTCACCAGATGTTTCTACTGATTTTTTTCTAGGGCAAAAGCACCAAAACTTTGATATAAGTAGAACATACAAATTAAACTTTTAAAGCTCTGTAAAAAACGGCCGTTTCGCTTCGTATTTTAATATATAACTTTTATTGTCAAAGAGTTATCTATGACTATAAAAAACAAAAAAATGACTATAAACTATAAGTTATCGATGACTATAAACAGGGTTCATCTTTAGATTCATTATCTAATACAAAAACACTAAAACGCTAAAATAAAACAGCATATTCCGAAATAAGTTAGTTTTTTTAGAACTTTGACCTCTCATATTTCCAAAACTAAATGTCACCTCAAGTTGAAACTTTTTTCCTATTAATATCTTACCATAAGGAACTGATTTGCATATGATTTGATCCCGAAATCGAGGGCCGCAAAAGGGGCGATTTTTGCAGTCACTCTTTTTCTGCAGAATTGTTGTATTACATATTACATTGGACCATTTTGAAATTAAAATGAATAACTGCATAGGTTAAAAATAGAAAAATATGTATTAGTTAAAAAATGTATTAAAGAATAACTTGAGTTGACAATTGATGAATCGATCCATTTTAGATGTAATTTCATATTAAGCGATCTTACGAGGTACGAACTTAATCTACTATTATTTTAACATTTAAAATTCAGCGTACATTAAAAAGAACAACTTGCCGCCAATCGTTTAGAAAGCAAAGGCGTTTGATTCTTTCCGCTCGATTAGAAATAAGTGAAACCATTTTGATACACGATCTTTGTAAGGCAAAATACGGAAAGGTTTTTGTACGTTTCTATATATTACGCGCGAAAGCACAAAAATTTTTTTTATATATGCTGTATTTACGATAATATATATACACATTGATAAATCTTGTCAAATTTCTTTTATCCTATTTCACATTGCAACGAAAACACGATATTCCTTTTTATGATGTTTAAAGCGTCGTCTGCAATAGCCGTAAGCGTATAGAGTAAGATGTAAGCAGTAAGCTATTGACTAATTGGATTTTTACAATTCAAAAATAATCGACTGTGGTTGGTCAATAGCTTACTGCTTACATCTTACTACATACGCTTACAGCTATTGTAGACGACGCATTAGGAGAAAAATAATTTAAAAATGATCAAAATGAAAATTTTTAATTCTTTTAAACTAAATTGTTTTTTGCATATTTTGAGCTATATAAAATAATTTTTTAATATATCTAAATATCTAAAAATAGAGATTGTAAATATACTAATCCTTGTACCTATAGTCTGAATGGTTAAAATGAATGAAAAGTTTTCTATAACTATTATGTAAGGTTTCCTCTATCTCTCTCTCTTTCGAAAGTTTTCGATACTATTCTTATTGAGATTTTCGCTCTCTCAGACGCGCTCTCTATCTCATCCGCCCTTCCACTATCCTCCCCTAAGCCCCTCTCCCCCTACCTCCTCCCCCTCTCCCTCTTCCCTCCCCCCTACCCCTACCTCACTCCCACTCTCCCTCTCTCCCCCTCTCCCCATCTCCCCATCTCCCTCTGTTGCAATTAGTATGTCATCTATGTAAACGTAAACGGAACCTTCTGTTATCTATTTTTTAAATATCTGGATTAACCTTTTTTGAAACTTTTTTGGAGCTTCACAATATCCGAAAGGTAATCTTATAAATTCATATTGACCATCTGGGGTCGCAAATGCAAAGTATTTAGTTGAATCTGGGTGTACTTTAATTAGATAAAAGCTATCTTTTAAATCTAAAACAGTGAAAACTTTTTTGCTGTGTAATCTTGATAGATTCTCTTCGATTAACGGAAAAGGTGAATGTTCTCTGTGAACTCTCTCATTCAATGGTCTTAAATCAACACATAAACGAATTGAACTATCTTTCTTTTTAACCGGAACGATTCTAGCGCAATATGGAGATTTGCTTTCTTGAATAATACCGCTCGCTAAGAAATCGTCTATTATTTTTTGAATCTTTTCGCGTTCTGACCAGGCTAATCTTTTGGGTGCATACGCGTACACTGAATTATCTTTTGATTTAACTTGTACAGAAAAATCATCTTCCGCTAAGGGGATGTTAGTATTCTCAATTTTTTGAGCAATTGAGTTGTCTTTCGCTGAATTATCAAAATCAATTTGGACGTCTTCTAACAACGTGTTAGATTTATCGCTACATTCTTCTATAACTTCTACGGATGCTACTTCTGAAAATAATTAAATCCTCTTTTCGCATTCTTTCGACGAAAGGCTTATTGCTACTAGAATTTTATATGTTCTCTCAGGAAATCACAACCTATGATGACGTCTACTGACAATGACTTGTCAACGAGTACATGAAATCTAATCTGACTTGTAACATTTGGCAAAACTTTAAGTTTGATGGTAGAGTCTATGCTACCCTTAATATTAATTGGCATGTTATTATCCGCTTTATATGAACTAACGGGTTTCAAAATTAAATCGTTCGGAAAGAATTTCTCAAACGCTGATAAAGAGATAAATGAAATAGGACTACCTGTATCTAATAACGCGGTAGAGTCGCATGAAAGGTTATTGATATTTATTACCTTGAGAATGTTGCTATCAGTAACTATCTCGTTAGAATTATTTTCTCGCACAAACGCTACACGTTCTGGCTTGGACGAGTTAACATCGGCGGTTGGTGTCTCTACGACGATGGCGACCGGTGTACTCGGCTGAGTCGGCTTGGCTGGTTGTTCTCTTTTTTTTGGGGTGTAAGACCGTCCCCGGAGGCGAGATTTTCTATACTCGAAGGACCAGAGGGGGGGTAATTATAATCCCCCTCACGACTAAATTAACGAAATAGGCAAAGAATGCAAAACGAAACGAACGAAATGCGCATGCAACGAAAAGCGAAGCGACTCACCGTTCGGGCGCCCGTCGTCTCCCGGTTGACTCCGACTCTCGTCCGTCCTCGCCGTATTCCACGTGGCCAGGCTCTGCCGGTCCGGCATGCAGGCGGATGCAGTGGGGTTGCAGGCAGCAAGCAGGCACAGGTGCAAGGCGTAATAAAGCGGGCACAAGCAGGCACAAGCAGGCGAAATCACGAGCAAGCAAGGCAGGCGAAAGATCGGTCCCCAAGAGTGGGGGGAAGATCGCGGTCGGACGTCCGAAACTTCGTGCGCGTTCGAAAGCTCCTTATGAGCGTCTTGACGATGAGAGTGTCTGGTGGTGAGTGAGTGCTCGCGGTCCTGAAACGTGCCGCGAGCGAGTACTTGCTCCCCTTTTTGGGGGTAATAGCTGCCGTCGGTGGATCAACGATGGCAGCACCAATTGGTGAGTCGCATGATTCAAAATTGTCCCGATCGCGATCCACCGACGTCACGCGAATATTAACAATAACGACTAATAACTAAATATGCAATTAATACTAAATGTGCCAATCGGCACTAATCGAAATTAACAAAGCAATTATAATCAAATTAAACAAGACAAATTAATCAAGTATATATACAAGGCGATACGCCGAACAGTCCTTTAAATTTACAGTATGAACAAAAGCTGTCCTTCACATCCTTTTGTGACTGATTATTGACCGGTGATCCTTGTCGTTGGGACTTGTCTAATTTAGACTTGTCGTACTTGTCCGACTTAGAAAATTTAGGTTTGAAGGTCGGTGATTTTCTTGTTTCACGCACCGTTGTAGCAACGTGACTTATCTTCTCGATGAAGTCATCAACTGATGTCGTCTGCATGGCGGCAGCTACGGTTTGAAGATATGTGTCCGTGATACCGTCAATCAGGCAATGTATAACGCTGTCTTCCTCAAGATTGGCGCTTTGCAGTATTGCGATCTTATCTGTCGCGTACTCATGGAAGGTTTCTTTATACAGCAACCACTTTCTAACACTGGCTTTCCTCATAACAGTGACGAATGGCACTTTTTTTCTAAAACGGCGAACGATGGAAGTTTTGAATGCTTCCCACGAAAGGCTAACTGCTTCCGAGCTGGAGTCTAACCATTTCTTCGCAGACTTCTGTAGTCTGGAAGAGGCGGCTGATAGCATGGATATCTGTGGTAGACCGTGAGCTGTGGCGATGCTTTCTATTTTCCGAATCCAAAGCTCTATATTTTCTTCCTCTGTACCTCCGAAAATTGGTATTTGCGATGCCAAAAATTTAGAGGCATTAGTTGACATTGGCGAGAACTCTGAGGCTTGCGAACTGAAGCTCTGCGGTGTTGCACCTGTTGCACTTCGACGGTTGTCGTTCTCAATGTGAGTGAGTAGTCTCTCAATCATGTCCTGATAAAGCTTGTCTTGAGCCTGTTGCATGCGGTTCTGATTGAGAACCAGATCACACAATTTATTGACGACCTCTGATGATCCGAACACAATTGGTGGTGTATCTATACCTGCCAATGTGTGCGGTATTGTATGGGGTGGCTCTGCTTCTTGATGCTCATGTGGCGACAAAGGTCATGACGTAGACGCTCTTGCGGGCGTTGACGATCCGAACGCATCATCCAAACTGGAAACAACGCTGGACGCTGGCTCGGTTCCAGCCGCTCGTCTCTTTTCTTTCCTATTTTCCGAGAAGCATGTCTATACACGATTCCCTGGTATCAGGAATCTGCGTGCAATTTAATGCTCGTAGCTCATCTTGAAGACGCGACAATGTAAATGCGTCGAATTGCGCACGGGACATCATCTTGAATTCGATGTTTGAAATTTTTCAAACGAGTGCGACTTACACACCAAAGAAGCGACGCAAATGTGTAGACCAATGTGGCGTCACTCGCGGACGAACCGAAAAACGAATATGCAAAGAATGCAATGCGTAATTACGCGTGAACGAGGGAAAAACACTTCCTCTCGCTTTAACCGGTACCGAGAAGATGCCGGGCGAACCGCTATTCGCGCACTAATGTCCCTGCGGTTTTTAGGCGAATGTTCGAATACACGTGTCGCGCACAAAGAAGCAATGAAGCCGTTGCTACGTACGCTTCTTAAACCGGAACTGCGAAGATGCCGGGTAAAACCGATGTCGCGCGCACAAAGAGACGGTTGCGTCGTTGCACGGATGCTCGGGTGAGAGACGAATACGTAGTTGCGCGGATGCTCGGGTATATGCGTTGTGTACAAATAGACACGAATGCCGTTGCACACGCTTTCGAATGTATATCGCGCACAAAGAGACACGAATGCCGTTGCGCGACTCGAGGGAACGGCGTATTCCACTCGAACAAACCGGGCCCATTGCGGGATCCGGGTTAACCGAATATATATCACTCGGCTTATAAAACGAACGCACACGAGGACGTTCACTTCCCGGTTAAAACTGGGAAGGGACAAAGGAAATCCTCAGGACGTTGTTATATGAACAGGGAGTCTCTGGAACACGAGGTGGAAAATTCCCGGAAGGCACGAGGCACTGATGATCCCACTTCTGAACTGTAAAGCGCTTGCGGTCAGCCACAGGTTAATTTAGAGATCCGCGGGCGATGACCAGGCCTCAGGGGTGTCAGGATAGGGAGCGGTGGCCGGGAGCAAAGTGAACAGACCCTCGGTTAACTGAACAAAGACTCTTTATTCGCGCTCTCGTACAGAGATGTTACCGCGAATATGGTTGGTGACGAAAGACCTGCGTAGCCGTTGCTACCGGTACTCACTTAAGATACGCGCGCCACGATATGCTGCGTGGTACGAATCGGCCAATGGCCGCCCAGGGCGTCGCTGGTGTTGTTACGCGAAGCCCTGGGGTTGATCGGGCGCGAGGCGCGCAAGCGCGGAGTTACACTGGCGTTACACTCGCTAACGTAGGAAGCGCGGGAGATTTGAATGACAGGCGCGACCTACTCTTACGTTTACAATATATATTAAACTTTTTTCATTGTTATCTCTGCATATCTCACCGGTTCATCCCTTTCTTGCATGAGATATTTTATAACAACCTGCATCAACATGTCTGGATTCATGATATTGTTACGTCCGGCGATTTTTGGGAGGGCGCGATCACGCGTAATGTGAACCGGCGGACGTAATTACGGGGAAGTGAATACGCAATCGATGAGATTTGTGTGTATATATATACATATATATGTATATATATATATAGATTTTTATTGTCACGGGCCGAGCGGAAACTCGTGACGTTCGGTAAAGAGTAGGCACTTGTGTCTTTACGCGGATAGCTATCGATTATTTTCCTAGAAATAAGGACGTTTAAGGAAAGACGACTTTCACGGGGAAGCCTATTCTTTTGCGGGCGGCGTAGTAAGGGAGTAACCGAAGGAGAAATTCTGGAGCGGAATAGCGCGGGAAATTCTTCGAGAAACGCGACTCTGAGTCGCGCTTAGCGGCGAGGGATTCCGAGAAGAGAGGATAGTCCGCTTGTCGCCGCTTCTATAAAGGCGCGTAACGAAAAGGAGAGGGGGAAATTGGAGGGAAAGATTGCGAACACACACTTTTTGGAATGGAGGAACACTGACGACACTTCACAATTGGCTCACTAAACTGATAGGGATGTCGAGATAATGAACTGTCGAACTCACCGGTAATTGTTAATTCACTCAATAGTTTATTTTAAACACTTACAATTAGTATAACGACGATTGTTTGGTTCGACTGTTCGCACTAGGTACACGAAATTTAACGCAGTCGAAGCTATCGATCGGAGTCCTGAATAACAATTTTATGCGTTTATGATTGAGTCGAATAATCAGGAAAAAGAAAGAAAAGAAAGAAAAAGAAAAAAAAAGAAAGAAAGAAAAGAAAAAGATAAAGCGATATTCGACGTGGGAATTCAGCTCGCGACCAGTGCTCGAGAAGAACCAATGATTTTAAACTTGCTTCAAAACGTACGCCTCGTCGAATTCGAGAACCAAGTTGGTTAAATTGTTAACCAGATTCCGAGTGCAGACGCAAGAAACCCCGATGTTCGCTTCTTTTTTAAAGCGCTCGATCGGTTTTATTCCGCGAGAGCACTGGAGACCGGGCTCTTGCACGACAGCGGCAACGAACTCGGCACGCGATCGAAGTGATGTAACGACTAAGTCCGACACCGAATTCACTAACCAGCGGCTAAATCCAACACCGAAATTAATTCACAGAGACTAAGTCCAAAACGCGTTTATTTGTATAGGATATGAGCACTGCTTACGCTATCGTTGATTTCTGAAATCGAAAATACGCACGGCCCTTGCCGCGGGCCCTTTATACAGGGCCGTGTGTCAGACCACCCGTGCCAGCCGAATATCTCGAAAATTGAGAACGGCAGACAAAAATATTTCAGACAAAAGTTGTATGATTTCGAGGGGGACATAAGATGGTGGCAATGATTTGACCTTAAATGGTCGTCTGAAACTCACATGAACGTTACCTTTAATTTCTTACGTGGAACCCCCTATATTGTAGTATACCGTTTGAAAGGGCATAAAGTAAGAAAAATTTTGGCGCAAACCAGAGGTCGATACGTTGACCCGTTCGGGAGTTATTTAAGGTCAAAGTTGGAAAAAGTCAATTTTTAACCCTAAATAACTCCCGAACGGGTCAACGGGTATCGACCTCTGGTTAACGCCAACATTTTTCTTATTTCATGCCCTTTCAAACGATATACTACAATATAGGGGGTTGCATGTAAGAAATTGGAGGTAACGTTCACGTGAGCTTCAAACGACCATCTAAGGTCAAATCATTGTCACCATCTTATGTCCCCCTCGAAACCATACAACTTTTGTCTAAAATATTTTTGTGTGTCGTTCGCAATTTTCGAGATATTCGGCTGGCACGGGTGGTCTGATACACCCTGTATATCCTAAGCTCGATGGCCCCGAGCGGGAGGGGAATAGCAATTATAAATCATCAAGCTGTCATCTAATTCATAAACCAATGAAGATATTAAATTGAAATAAGAAATTGTTATTTTCGACCAAAACTGGCAACATTTATTCATCAGTTAACACGACGTTTCGACTGAGATTCCAGTCCTTACGACTCAGTCGAAATAACTGATGAATAAATGTTGCCAGTTTTTGTCGAAATTAACGATTTCTCATTATTATTCACTGGCGAAGAAAAGGATTTTACTTTATTGAATTGAAACTTAATCACTAGTTCACAATACTAATTTATATTCACATTTTAATATCGGCGATTTGTTTAAACGCTACCTTTTATCACTATTATTATATAAATTTTTATGACCGCGAATTTGTGCGCGGTACGACGATCGCGTTCTCGAAGTTATCGATCGCATTCCACAAGTTGTTGATCACATTCCGCAAGCGCGCAAACATCACGTTTGTCGAATATTAAGTTATCATAGAATTATTATTCGATTTATAAACGATGTTAGTATTTTCTTAGATTACAATTATAACATGACTGATCATTTTAGCAGTACGCTTTACAAAGGTGAGTTACGCGGTTTCGCGGGCGTCAGGTTCGCCCTCACGAGTTTTTCGCTTGATTAGAAAATCGAGGCGAGCGGTCGGCTCGTCGCGAAGCCGTTTAACGTCGAGTAATTATTAATTATTTTCAATTAACGAGTTTTATAAAAATTAGTAAGAACAATTAATTTTACTGTATGTTTTAGAAGATTAAGACCTTGGCAAATAATGCCGATTTAACAATACGGAATTAGGGCTCAATTGAGTAATAGTTCTCTTAACCAAAAAAGGGGGAAATCGTCGGCGACGTGATCGAGGCATTGAGATCGCTTGTGGAGAAGAAAGAATGTCGGGAAAATCAATAAGTGAAAGTAACGAGTCCGCGCGAATTCCGAGAATCGCGCCCGCTGCCGAATTTCCGAGCGGGCAGCGCGAGCGAGCGCGCCTCGTTCATCAGAGCGTGCAGGCCGGCGCGAATCGCGCCGGACGTAACAATATTATACAGCTACTTTTAAAATAATACAATAATCGAAGTATGTAAAATCTTTCTTTTTCAATTGGCTCCGAAATTTAATGGAATTACATCACTGTATCCGTGTTGACAACGGATTTTGACGCGCTCGTTCCGCAAGTTTGTTTCCTCCTTATATTACATAGAGCACAATTTGCGCGGAAAGGCGGAACGGTATGGTGACAAATAGACATTTTCGATATGTGAGATTTCAAGATTTCAGGTCATTGACTGCACCAATCTTAAAATTAAACTGATCGCAATCAGAAAAACTCGTATCAACATTAGAAAACTGTCGTCAGATTTTCGGTCGCAGTTTTCTTTATTGAGATATTTGATTCGGAAAATCGATCGGCTCAAAAACTCCGGATAAGTTACTATTCGTAGCGTCGTCTAGCAGGTTACCGGGCTGCTAGCTCTCTTTTTATGTACTTGTATCGGTATGTAGTACTCTATTTTTTTATGTACTTGATGTACTACCGCGTCGCTTGATATTTAGTTGATTATATTGTTACGCTCGAACGCACGCCGGCTCTTGCGCAAAGGAAGGAACTCAGTGTTACAAAAAGGAACTCGTTTGTTAGTAATTCGTACAATTCGGGAACACGGGCTGTTACGTCCGAACGAGACGGAAGTTCGGAACAGAATCTAACAGGCGAAGATAATAAACAACGCGGTTGTCAAGAAACGATTCGCGATTTTTTCCCGGCTCGCATCTTCAATCCGGAGAACGCTTCACACCGGCGTGACGGCACGGGCGCAACACTGCCCCCCCCCCCCTCTTCAAGATTGTCGTCCCGACAATCCAGGAGGGCAGTTTTAAGGCGATGGCATCCCCTCTTGCAGACGAGCACCAGAACAGTTTCTCGCCCTACCCTGAGCTGCTGGTGCAGGTTACCGGGCTCCTCTTCCACGCTGCAGGTTAGCGGGCTTCTCTTCCAAGGTCGGCCATCAGGGTAATCTCTTTACTCTTCAGACGTCGTCTGCCTCTTCTAGCTGCTGTTGCCGTTTTTCTTGTAGTCTTCGGACAGGGGGGAGGGTAACTTCTGAGGACCCAACGTCTCTTAGACTCCCCCTACCCCCGCCTCGACATTCGCCCAAGTCCCTCGGGAAAACCTCAGTCAAAAACCGAGAGCAAGGCAGTCTTCTTAAAATTTAAAAGTTATTCAACTTTTGAGGTCTTGGTTGGATGACGAACCGCTTCAAGTCTCCCTGGAAACTCTCCTTATCTTCCCAGGAACGAAGACTCTCCCTTAACAAAAATAAACAGAACACGCAGTAACATTGATAAAACGTAAACTTTTATTTACAAAAACTTCCCCAAACAACCTACCGGGTTCCGATTTCCTAACAATTTCCTAAATTTCCTACCGTCCTTTCTTGAAAAGGAGCTAACCTATCCGCATGATAACCACTTTAGGCCTATGCTTAGAAGACTGATGCAAAATACTACATCACTGAGTTTCTTTACTTTGAAGTAGGGTCCCTCCCAATAGCTTTGCAATTCTCGCTTTAACTTTTCAAAAACGCTTTGATGTCTTCTCCCAAATAAGTTTGGTACAATTTTCCGTCAACGTGTACAAGGGTCTTGCCAAGGAGGAGAACCCCTTGACAAATCTGCGAAAATACGAGCAAAATCCGAGGAAACTTCGCAATTGTTTCTTACTATGTGGCTCTACTGGCCAGTCCCTAACAGCGGCGGTCTTTACAGGATCTGTGGTCACGACCCGAACCGAAACTACATGTCCAAGATATTTAACATCTTTACCCAAAAGAATGCATTTCTTTAGATAAATTTTTAAGTCATTAATTCTCGGGGGAGGATAGGAATCTTTTACCGTAACAGAATTTAATTTCCTAAAATCGACACAAAATCTGATTGCTTTTCTATTTGGGATTATAATATCGGAGCCCGTATCTATCTTTAACGAACAATTAAGGTAAATGTCCCAATGGCCGCACACTTAAGCCAAAGTTCAGATTGTGATACAAATTTAGCCCATTTAGACGCATGCTTGGTACAAATGACTTGAACCATCTTGAAGCTTAGGGTTTGTAGTTTCTAAAACACATGCAATGTTTATTTTAATATTCAGTAATTTATTATTTATGCCGCGAAAATAATAGAAAGGTCAAATGTACCAGTGTCCGCACAGCTTCTACTCGGTATGTCTCAGTGCCGAACACGGAAAGACCCAGATGTCCGCACAACGTTTATTACTCGGTATGTATGTATGTATGTATTATTATGTATGTGTGTGTGTATGTATGTATGTATTATTAATTATATATATATATATATATATATTATAACTATAATTTATATATTTTATTATAAAATTATCGATTATTAGACAAA
Source organism: Harpagoxenus sublaevis (assembly GCA_030770355.1). Lineage (NCBI taxonomy): Eukaryota > Metazoa > Arthropoda > Insecta > Hymenoptera > Formicidae > Harpagoxenus > Harpagoxenus sublaevis. The sequence continues at coordinate 112,512 of JASTWR010000438.1, forward strand.
AATATATTTAGCCGTAACATAACCTCTCCATGTAAACAGCAAACAATTTTCCTGATACTGGTTGCACAGATTCAGCATGCACATTAGATTTATTGCAGATAGATTATCAACAATGAGTACTTACTTATCAATCGGTTTTCCACCAGAATTAATTCCGTAGCACATTGCGCATAAAAACTTTGCATCGATCGAGAGACAGCGTGCTACGCGATCACGCGATGTGCGATTACTGGGACTAGCGAACTTCGCAGTTTTGTACCAGTATCCGAACAGCGTCTCGATAGGGGTACAACATATGATTTGCTTGTCCCAATAACGGAACAGGAAGATTTTACTATTAAATTTTGTTTTATAAGCAATTAAACCGCCGCATAGGTAAGAATACATTCTCCTGAATAAAATGAGCTATAATTTACCTCCAAAATACGAAAAGGTGGAACGATAAACCTTAAGAAGCTTTCAGCAATCCTTAGCATATTCGATAAGGAATGCGTTGAAACTATCGCCGTGACGTGCGAGACCGAATAAACAATTTAAAATAAATGGTAATCCGTGCAGAATCATTCTTCAAATTTTTTGTTATTACAATAACGTATTGTAGATCCCTACACAATTTTTAGATTTGCAATATTCTTCACGAAATGCTTAATAAATTGAAAACATTAAAGTCGTGTGCGGCGACTGGGACGTGTGCGGCCACTGGGACGTTTACCTTACTTCCGTTCACCCTTCCCCTCAGACTCGCGGCAAGAGCGACGGTAGAGTCACTCCACTGATTCGCATGCGCGGTCAATTCAAATTGAGAGAAAAACTCCCGCAGCGGAACCGATCCATCGTAAACGTCGGGCTTTAGCTTGTAACCAAGCTCCGCGCGCGCGTCGTTCTTCCCCGGAAACGCAGCTCGCGCCCCCGGCCCCGTATCCGCTCGCGCGCCGTTCACTTCCCGGAAACGCGGTATGTGCCACCGGATTCGCTCGCGCGCCGTTCACTCCCGGTAACGCGGTATGTGTCGCCGGATCCGCGCGCTCGTCACCCGCATTAAGGTCAAAGTTGGAAAGAGTCAATTTTTGACCCTAAATAACTCCCGAACGGGTCAACGTATCGACCTCTGGTTTGCGCCAAAATTTTTCTTATTTTATGCTCTTTCAAACGATGTACTACAATGTAGGGGGTTTCATTAAAAATTTTTAAGTTGATATTTCCCTGGCCCCCCCCCCCCCTTGGGGGGACAACCTCCCCAACATTTTTAAAACAGTAGCCCCTCGAAATGATCGAACACGTATTTCGTGGTTTTTCATAATTTTGAGCCGTTTCCGAAATATAGGGGTGGCAACAGACTTTATAGAAAAAAATAAGATGTAAAAAGTGTGCCATCTTGCTCCGGTCTCCCCTACATGAAAAGGGTGATGTAGCCACTGCATAAATTGCATATTGAGGTGTTATCAAATTTATTCTTACATCAAACGAGCTTTTGAATAAAATATCTTATCTATACCTGCATTAAAAAATCTAAGGACATTTTTTAAAAATAATACCGTTGTAAGTTTTCGATTGCGATCGATCTGAATAAAACCGGTTAGGTTTCTAAGCTCTGCATATCTATCACGCAAATAGTGACATTTTTGTGTGTTTATAAGTTCCAGTCACACACACTCACATTCAAAGCGATTTTGTTCTTCAAGGAGCTTTTATGTAGGTAAGTGAATAAATAGTGCAAAATTTTTTTTTTTTCAGAGATTGATCTCACAATCAGTAATATTTGGCCAATTATATTAATTTTGTATCTATTTTTAAGGAATTAATTTGGTATTTTATGCATAGATATTTAAATGTTTTTTTTGTGCACTTGACGTACATTTTTTCTTGTAAGGTTTTTATATGATATAGGTTTTTATTTATTTTGTAAAACAACTATTATTTTTTTATAAAAGGAATAGAAAATTTTTTGAGTGTAAAAAAGTGTGTGTGTTGCCAAAATTTTATACATTAAACAATAATACTCTGGGAAAAATAAAGACGGTTATGGGGCCCACGATTGTAGTAATCAAATTATTTGGATTGCTCGTAACCCTAATTTTACGTGCAATATTTCTAAATTAATCCCGCGTAACTAAAAATCTAACTTAAAAATCTTTAAAATAGAAATATCGCACGTAAAATTAGGGTTACGAGCAATCTAAATAATTTGATTAACTATAATCGTGGGCCCCAAAGTGGGTTATATTTTTCTCAGAGTACAAACACAATTAAAGCGTGAAACACAAAGCGTGAAATCAGTAAATGATGTAGGTATAGGATACATTTACTAGTCAAAGTATATGCATTTACTAGTCAATGTATATCTATATACATGTACTAAATTTTACAATTTAAATTTACATCTTTTAACAAGCAACATTATTGTCAAAATGATACAGACTGAGTTGGGTTAGGTTTGTTTTTTCTTGCGGGGCGGGGGGCGCAGACTCACTACATATTTAACTACACACGTACTTATAAATTAGAATCCTAATAAGTTATACATTTACTGAATTTCACGCTTTTATTGTAACATACACATATACGCAGCATTGGCGGAAAGTTTCGGGAAACCCTGTATATAGTCATATTTTTCTTGTTAGTTGATTGGGTTAATTGCTACCATAGGTATCTAAACTGCGACGTTATATCAAGTTAGGAGACCCCTTTTCCCTCCTTTTCCAAGTTTTTTCGTGCGTAATGATAACGACATTCATTGATTCATACTAGAGAGAAACCTTCATACGTCTTGTATTGGATGGAAGGCACAAGTGCGCCTTCACGTTGTCCCGAAACTTTCCGCCGGCCGGTACTGTAACTATCTTTAAAATTTTTGGAAGACAATTTTATTTTTCTTATTACATTTTTTGTGCAGTTTTTCTAAAACACGATACATGCTAATTTGTCTGATAAAACATTATGCATCGACTATAATAATCCTGCATTCTTAATAAATATGAAAATTCGTAATTATATTTATTAATTTTAGTTAAGTTAAATTATTAGACGTACAAAAATTCGCAAAGACAAGAATATATTTGATGATATGATTTAAGAGAGCTAACATAGCACGTCTTCTGCAGATGTTGCGAAGTATTTCAACATCATAGACTGTATCTTAATTGTCGATGAATAAGCAGATAAACCGGCTTAGTCACGAAAGTGTGTTTCATTAGCATGAAAGTGAGGCTCGCTGACAGAGGAAACTGTAATTAAAGCTTTTAATTGTTCAAGAAGAAGATAAATATAAGCAAGGGGCCAGAAATAAATATAATATGTTCTAATATATCATTAGAAAAAGAAAACTTCACGTTTTTTTAAAGTTTCGATATATCATTAATCTTACCTCCGTAACTATAACATAACTATACATATATGGTGTAATATCAATGTAATTGTTTTTCTTTTTTCTTTCTTGAAACATAAGAAAAATTTAAAATTAAACTGCTAAAATGCTAAAGATTTGGCATGTTTTGTAGGAATTCAATTTTGTTCAAAAGTTTTAACGTAATATTCGAAATATGTATATAATATAGAAAATAAATAATAAGTATAAATAAATGTTTATAAAAACTGATTGATTAAATTTTCTCAGATATCAACTGATATTACCAAGATTTTTTACTGTAACATTTTTTAAAAATAATTTTTTTAGATCTGAAACATAGATACTAATTCGTTTTTATCAAATTTTAATTAACCCTAGAACACCACACTGGGTACAGCATATCCATGTTTGTTATTAAAATACCCGCTGTTTCTATAATATAGTGAAAGTTAGAGAATCGAAGTGGTAAGGTAAATAACTTGTGTGTTCCTTTCTGCGACTCCCCATGCTGCGCAGCCTCATATGTCGTTTAGAAGATGTATGGCTACACTCAGTAGATGTATGTGCCAAACATAGTGGTGTCTAGGGTTAAAATTGGTAAAAATGTTGATTAGGGAACCCTCCACCTAACCTGACCTTGACCTTGACATTGTTGTCAAGGTCACCCTCCTGAGTGACCTTCAGAAGGTTTTAGTTGGCGGTCATTGTTTATTAAAAAGTTATAAACCAAAACAGTTTGAAAAATATAGCAGTTATTTTGAGTATTGAAAGGCATAAACAACTAATGTATGTATATGTAGAAATAGTACATGTATGAACGAAGGAAAGTCATTTAAAGCAGTGAATCGTTGATATATTATTATACAGTCTTTTTGTTAAAGCAGAGAATAGTTGGTATAGAAAGGTACCCAGATAGCACAGGACATCAAATGACGGCATAATGCCGTCTTAAAGTGACGGCAACACGTCAAGTTTCCGTCACTAAGACGGCATTATTACGGCATTTGATGTGACTGTGCTATCTGGGTACCTATATATACAATTTTATGTGTTAGAGAGCAAAAATATGAAGTATTCTCTGCTTTAATCAAAATCATAAACTATTATCTGCCTTATTTAAAGCAGTGAATTGCTGATATATTGAACAGTCTTCTTGTTAAAGCAGAGAATAGTTGGTATGAAAGGTATAAGTTGCCACCCCTTTTATCTCGCAAACTACAGGAGATAGACCAAACAAATATATAAATTTAAATCTTTTAACTGAACTCTATTCTAAGCATAGTGATTGCTTATAAAAATCTTGTTACGGATCCAAACTTTTCACAGTAAATAAATTTATATTGTACTGTAGAAAATTTTCTAAGGAAGATACAACGATGTATGATTAACACATTTCCCCCTAAAAAATGACGTGCAGTCACCTCGAATATGTGCGTGCAGTCGAATTGAATATATCGCAGTTATTGTTGCGTCTTTTTCCCGATGTTACACTTATTGTTAGCAGACTTACGTGAGCGGCTGTCATCTATATTTTTTACAGTTGTGTATATTAAGGGGTTAATAGTGCAATAGTATACAGTATAATAATATTAAAAATAAATGTCGGCTCGATTCGCGTCTCGAATCGACGGTTATCGACATCGAAATTAACATCGAAAATTACCCGATTTCGTTCAAATCGTTTTGGCATTAAAGTTGCTTTTTATAACCTGTGTTCAAAACTAAAAATTTTCACCATATAAAAATATGCAGATAGTCATCGAATCGATGTCGATCGATATCGAATCGCTGACTGTCTGCATGCTCTCATATGGTGATAGTCCTCTTAATTTAGACAAAATTTTTACAGTTTTGAACACAGGTAACATAGGAAGAAGCAACTCTTGATGCCAAAACAATTTGATCGAAATCGGCTGATATATATTGTTTTTATAAACATGTACAACTTCTACAATAAACTAACATTTGATTATAAAAATATTCTTAGAATGTTGTACAAAGTTGTAAATATCGTAGTTGTGATTTTACAATAATCTACAACTTCTACCATTTACTACATTCTCATAAAAATATTCGTAGAGTGTTGTAGACAGTTGTAAATAGACGATCGGGCTCGGTCCCCCTCGCAGCGTCGCTTTGCATGCACAATCACTGCAGCGAATAAAGCGCGCAGGAGTAAAGAGAAAGGGAAAATTTTTACTAAATTATTATTATTATTATTAATAATTATTATTATAATAATTATAATAATTATTATTAATAATAATTATTATTATTATTATCTATTAAATTAATTATTATTAATTATTTATTATTTATTATTTATTATTTATTATTTATTATTATTAATTTATATTGGTATTATATTTTTATATCGGTAATTTATTCGGTCATTCCGAACAACCTCGCAACGTTCAGGCGGCGTGCGAGACGACCTTCGCTCGAGCATCTTCGCGCGGCTCGGCGATTTTTGTTCGGTTGGTTCGGAGGGCGGACGATTACTTACCCGCGATCCAAACGAGAAATCGTTCTCCAAACGTTTGCCCGTCGTTCGTGTGCTGGTGGGGTACGTCCACGGAATGTCCAAAACGTACCTAATTTGGACCTATAATGGATTGCTTTTGGACTTATTTTGGACATCTTTTTTAATTGTATTTTAATTATGTTTTTAAATACTTTTAATTAAAAACGAAAAACAGAGAACTTAAATTGAATTGAATTGAATAATTGGCCGTTTTAAGTGCGATAGCGTCTACCGGTATTTCTGTTGAATCCTCTGACACATGATTGCTTCGTATAAAGTATAAGATGTTACAGCCGACACATCTAATATCTCTGCTTGAACCAGGTCGTTTAATCTTCCGGGAGTCGCAATTACTATCTGAACACCCTTCGACACAGAATCTATTTGTGCTTTGCGACTTCCACCACCGTATACGCACACTGCTCTAATGCCGTGGTAGGAGTATATAACATATAATATTAGAATTTTGTATAAATATTAATTATATATATATATATATATATATATATATATATGTATATATGTATGTATATATATATGTATGTATGTATGTATATTAAAAACAATAAATTATTAAAAGTCATAAAAATAAGATCCAAGTGTGAACATAAATTGGACATCCACAGGATGTTTTTAAATAGGACATCCGTTTCATTACCAACAACGGACATTCCTTGAATGTCCATTTTATGTCCATGGACGTGCGGACATAAATTGGACTTAAAACGGACGTCCTCGGGACATCCAGTGCTATCTGGGTTAGTGACGGCAACACGTCAAGTTTCCGTCACTAAGACGGCATTATTACGGCATTTGATGTGACTGTGCTATCTGGGTACCTATATATACAATTTTATGTGTTAGAGAGCAAAAATATGAAGTATTCTCTGCTTTAATCAAAATCATAAACTATTATCTGCATTATTTAAAGCAGTGAATTGCTGATATATTGAACAGTCTTCTTGTTAAAGCAGAGAATAGTTGGTATAGAAAGGTATAAGTTGCCACCCCTTTTTATCTCGCAAACTACAGGAGATAGACCAAACAAATATGATATCAAATTAAATGGTTTTAACTGAACTCTATTCTAAGCATAGTGATTGCTTATAAAAATTATCTATGTTCGAGAACGGATGAGTATGCATAACTTTTCACAGTAATGTGAATATTTTGATATAATAAGTGTTGTAGTGTTTTTTCTAAGGAAGATACAACGATGTATGATATAACACATTTCCTTTCTAAAAAATAACGTGCAAAGTTGAATCTCGAATATATCGTGCGTGCAGTCGAATCTCGAATATATCGCAGTTATTGTTGCCTCTTTTTCCCGATGCCTATTGGTTCTCTTGCTTCGTTTACTTCGTGAGCGGCTGTCATCGTATAGTTTTGACAGTTGTGTATATTAAGGGGTTAATAGTGCAATAGTAACAGTATAATAATATTAAAGCTAAATAGCGCGCTCGAAGTACGCGTCTGTGATGTCTAGGGTGCATTCGGGGAGACCCTATTAACGCTATAAATGCAAACGCTATAAACTACGTTCGGGGAGCCAATAGCGCGATAGCGATAGCGAGCTCTCCGAACGCAGCTTTAGAATAAAATTGCAATATGGCCGATGATGCGAGTTGTGCGAGTGCCAAGTGTGAATAACAAACGAGTTTTTTTATTTTAACTTTATTTATTGAGTTTTTTATACCATTATTTTACCTACAACTTTTATTTGATCATAATTACACAGCAAATAGAATACTATCTACATAACCTGTATTATCAATTATTTACCATTCTTTGCACGCGCAGCATCTTCTGGAGACAATTTGATAGAATAATTTATTCCTTTTTCTTCCCCAAACAGATTAATTTCAACTTCACTTGGTCCTTGGTTCATTGTTGGAATTGACATTGGTTACGTTTCGTTATCTGCAGTATTCTGAAAGCAGCCCCTATACGCAATCAAGTGTTCGAGGAGAGAATAAGCGTCAATAGCATTTCGTGCCTCACCTCGAAAATAATAGCGAAAATAGCGCGAGTGATGACGTCACACTGCCTTTAGAGTGACGTCATCATCGTATATCATAGCGCCACGAAGCGTCTCCTCGAACGGTTTTGGACGATAATTGTGCTAATAGCGTGCTCCCCGAATGCACCCCTAGTATCTTATAAAAATTATACGAGTTTTGTTAAGTCAAAGTTTCGCGGGTGACTACTACTATTCTGTTCTCTAACATATATAATTTTTATAAGCAATCACTATGCTCACAATATAGTTCAATTAAAACCATTTAATTTAGTATCATATTTGTTGGGTCTATCTCCTGTAGTTTGCGAGATAAAAAGGGGTGGCCCTTTAGCGATTCACCACGTGGACACCCTGTATACAATTTTATGTCTTAGAAAGCATAAATATAAAGTATTCGCTGCTTTAACCATAATTGTATGATTATAATTGTAAACTATTTTTAATTGTACAGTTTTATACCATGACCTATTCTCTGCTTTAACAAAAAGACTGTTCTATATATCAGCGATTCACTGCTTTAAATAAAGCAGATAACAGTTTATGCTTTTGATTAAATTAAAGCAGAGAATACATTATATTTATGCTTTCTAACACATAAAATTGTATATATAGGTACCTTTCTATACCAACCATTCTCTGCTTTAACAAAAAGACTGTATAATATAGTATCAACGATTCACTGCTTTAAATGACATTCCTTTGTTCATACATGTACTATTTTCACATACATATTGGTCGTTTATGCTTTTCAATACTCAAAATAACTGCTATATTTTTCATACTTTTTTGTTTATAACTTTTTAATAAACAATAACCGCCGACTAAAACCTTCTGGAGGTCACTCAGGAGGCTGACCTTGACAACATATGTCAAGGTCAAGATCATTGGTGAAGGGTCCCCTAATCACTATTTTTACCTTAAAATTAATTAGTTCAATTATCGCTATAATTAATTGAGAGCGTTATAATCAGAAATTATATAAGTGCCAAAAAATGAAACCGTTTATAGAAGAAATTAGGAAGGTTTTGCGACTGTCTCTTTATTAAATACGATACCAATATAAAGTCATACAGTGATGAGCCACCACGAACCTGAAATAGTCATTATCTTCGACATTTTCGAGATAAAATATATATATTTCATTTCTATGTTACATTTTTTTTTACAATCGGAGAGAAATTTATATATCCATAAAATATTAAATATTTTGTAAATCATCCATTTCAAAAGTTATTGTATGTATCTTAAAATTAAAAATCTCCAAGACACATATTAGTTCATTATTCACTCTAACAATAGATAAGGACAGAAACAATTTATTATTGTTAAAATAAAACTTGTATCTTAACTACCTATATATGCTGGACTGTTAACTAGGTTGTTTTTACAATACTGGCTTGATTTACAATTTTCTTTTGAATAAATATAAACTGAAAAGTGTGTAATAGGTATTATCAATATATTATATTTTTTTAAATATAAAAATGGAACATTCCGGACAGCACAATGTCTAAAATCGGGACATAAGACATTTTATAGACGTCATTAAGACGTCGTTTAGACATAATTTCGTAAGACGGTTTAAAGATCTCTTAAAGATATCTTTAACTCATCTTAAGTCCCGATTTTGGACATGTGTGCTGTCTGGGATATAATTAATTTTCAAGATATATTATAAACAAATAAAGTAACATAAACAAATTCTTACAATGACATATTCGCACTTTGTATTTATGTGAATAATTTACCTATTAAAGCACCAAAAAATTCAATGCCTAATAAGTTTCTTAGAGAAATTTATGTTAAATATATGTTGTAATCTTTCAGCAATATTGTATATCTGTCTTCTTCCTCTGTATAGGCGCAGTAATTAATTACGTAATTAAATTATATAAAAAAATATATTTTTCTCAAAACTTATTTAAAACTCACTGAAATAAATATAACTCAGAAAAATATGTAAGTATGTAGAAATATAATTAAACGAAATCCTAATAGATATATTTCTCAAAAGTGTATAAATCTTGTGAGCATAAAATTTTTTAATTGATTGATTCGTTCCTACAAGCAAGATGCATATGTATACAGGTTTCATTTAACATAAGTCTCATTTCCATCACCTGTTCTATAACGCATTTATAAGTCACGTAAGAACGTTTATTCCAACGTAAATAAAGATTCCGTTGGTATTGAACTAATACGAAGAACCGGTCACTCGAACCGGAAACATTCGAATCACCTGTACATATACAAGCACAAGTTTAATATAGTCGCTAGTCCAGTTAAGCAACATTCAAACTGCTACACCTGCCTGTAATGTCAAAAGAAGCCATGAATTGCGTATGATTCATGTGTCATAGGCTTCCTGAATCTATTTAATCTGTTTCGCCGTTGTAGGTTACTTATAATGGACATATTATAAATATTCTAGATATGGATATATTATAAATATTCTGTTTTTACTTGTTTCTTTATAAATATATGCTGATTGCAAAAACTGATTAAATATTCTAAAAAATAAAATCTCTTGTTTTTAATACTTTTTCTTATTTTACGTTTTAGCGCACAATTCAGCAAATATAAGCAAAATATACATTTAAATGGAACTTAAATCCTACGACCAGAATAATTACAATCTTACAGATAATTACTCTTAGAATGCGATTCAAGAAGACAGTATGTAACATGAATCAAAAGTGTACGGCAATGCTACGAACCTGCGCAAGCTAACATGGTATAACAGAGCAAGTGCAGTTATGTTGCACTGACCGCTAGGATGTTCTGGCCGAACCCCAGCGAGGCAACTTGTTGCCATGCAACGTGACGTTTATCGGAAAATAATAAAAAGTACATTCAATGAGAGGATCACATAAAATGAAGATAGAAAGAGATAAATTGACAGATAGGTAGATAGATAAATAAATGAATAAATAGATATAGAAAGAGAGAGGAGGGAGAAAAGGAGGAAGAGCATGAAAAAGCGAGAGAGAGAGAGAGGGGGGGAAGGGGAGAGAGAGAGAGAGAGAGAGAGAGAGAGAGGGGGGGAGAGAGAGGGGGGGGGGAGAGAGAGAGAGAGAGACAAAGATGAAAAAATAACGGCGTATACAAAAATTTTGTGATTATATGATTGTACTTCCATTCTCATAGCATATCATGGCCTGACACCAATTTAATGAGTATTGTCTTTGATTTTACAATAACATTAATAATAATCCTTATGGATACATTTAACGAAATTCGAAAGAATTTGAATTGTAAAATGCTTATTGCGAGATGCGATACAACATATAATTTGAAGTATTTTTATTAAAACATCGAGAATTAAAAACGTTTATTATATTTATTACATTATTAAATTTTTTTATATTTTATGTAAAATATTATATTTATAATTTAGATTTTATTGTTAAGTTTTAATCCTTGACGTTATCATTTTAGTACACTAAAAATAGTCTGATAACAGACCGAAACGTGTGTTGTACATATAGTTTTGATTTTATTGTAAATTCAATGTTTTAACGCTAACACCTCTATGCTCCTTATTTCCTCGATAGTTGATTTATTAAACATCTAAACCTTTGATACTTAAAATATTGTACCTATAATATGTATAAATAAATAAATAAATGAATAAATAAATAATACTATATACATATGTATTTATTACATATATCTTAGCATTATGTATATAAACATATGCATATGTATGTATGTGTATGTATGTATACATGTACACACACATTTATTAGACTTGTATTTATATAAATTACCATACAGTCTGAAAATGTTCGGAATGAAGAAATGAGTAGTGTGTTTATTTGTGTAGCACAAATTATGAAAGAAGAAAAATGTTATCTGATAAAAATGCATGCGGGACTTCAAGTCGCGGAGACGATGCCCCCGTAATTTTTGTGGAGGTCATTATCACCGAGTGCACTTGTGCCTGAGGAAAGATTCTGAGCGCGCGGTGTTCAGTACAGTTATAACTTCTGTGTAAGGCTGACGTCTTCTGCTTCTCTCGTGAGAGCTCGCACGAAGAGTTATCGTACTTTTTCTTTAATGGTTATATCGTAATCATTTAATTTAACAAAATAAAAACAGATTTTCAAAAAATAAAAACACTCGTAAAGAAGTTTTGTTATAATCGAAAATTTATCGTGTTATGTTAGCCGTGAATTTCACTTACTTAACAATATAACATTTGTATTTGTTGTCTTGTAACAAAAATTAACAAATTTTTGTTTAAATCAATTTAATCGTGCTAATTAACATATTAATTAATATATGTAAAATTATGTTACATATAAAGTGTGATCGGATATAGGGCTCACAATCTGTATGTATATTATTTATATTATATATGACAAGAGAAAGAGTTAATATTTATATTATATTGCGAATTTGCGATTTATTTTGTACAGTTTCTACATTTTCGTAATTTTTGTGATTTTCCTCAAGCCATATCGAATGATATGAAGGGTCACCGAAAGTGCTCGAAAATTCATCGTGTCACATGGAGCAGAACGACGAATTCCCTCGATGATTTTGAGGGGATAGTTTGTTAATGATTGAATTGCAATTGTGGAATCATTATGAGCTCGTGAATAAAAACAATCAAGAATATGTTGTGCCTAAAGAAACGTAGGACTTATAGTTTCACGCAGGATGCCTGCACGGCAATCCCGAGACGATCTAAAAAGGATAATAATCAGTACGAGAGGTCCTTGAACATGGCTATTACGACACTACCACGTAAGAATAGGTGAGTCACTTCTTATATCTGAACAAAAATATGAAGGTGCCAGTAATCAAGTTTAACTGAAACGTTTTAAGCACAGAAATTAACGCCATGTCTGGCTACTTTTCAAGTACATACATACTTACAAGTCAACATTTTAGGAACATTTCATGCGTTTAATAATGTAAAAAAAATCCGAAACAAATAAATCACGTGAAAATTGAAGAATAAACACAATCACAAATTCTATAACAAAGACTGTATAAATTTTAAGATCTAATCTAATTTCGCACGATGATTTAAACTGCCTCTTTAAACACGAATCAACTTATCATCAGTCATTAATGTTTATTCAACAAAATAAGGAAAGTTCTGACTGTTCAAAATTTCGAGCTTTCGTATAAAATTCTAAAAATATGAATTTAAATGACAATAAACTCAATAGTGAATAGAATTTAAAAAAGTAACGTATTTATACCACTTAAATGAATCTTGAACTTAGAAAATATGAAGCAACTTTGATTTTTTCTAATTATAAGATTTTTAGAGAACTTATTGGTACTTATTGGTATGAACTGTTCTTTTTTATTTTTAAAAAACATTTAAAGTAATTATAAAATTTATATAAATATTCTATATATACATTTATATAATTAAATCTAGTATTAATACCAGTTAAATGTTTTTCTCATTAAGTAACAATTTGTTACAATATTTAATTTTTTATATTAGTTAAATTTAACTAGTTAATTGAGATGAAGAACAAGATAATAATATTTAAACACTTGTATTAATTTTTAATTATGCAATTAGTATTAGAAAAGAAAAGAAAATGTGTAAGCGACAAACCATGGCTGCATTCCGCTATTTACTGTCTCAGTTACTGAAAATTAATATTTTTCTAAATTTTACGTCACATATACCTACTATAGATTTTCAGTTCTGACAGTTGCTGCCAAAAAATATCGGAATGTAGCCTATAAAATGTACAATGAATGTGTGCGTGCGTTTAAGCATATGTGTAAAAATATTGACGGAATAAACAAATTAATCTAAAATGTGGTGGAACTAATTTTAGACTTTACCATGTTAAATTATTTGCATGTTATACATATATACATTTGTTAAATCAAAAACACAGATATTTGAGTGAATAATTTTTTTCAAAATATACCCACTATTTTAAAACTGTCATAGTGAAGTTCGACATTTTAATATTATATTCGATCGCAGTAGCAGAAAGCATCGCAAAGGCGAAAACATCCAGACAATTACTTTTAATCGAATAATGTTATTAGAAAGAATGTAGCATGTTTGTATCTAAATGATTAAAATAATACCGTAAGTACAATCCTTAAATAGAATTAGGTTTTAAGATTTAAATTTTTTTGAGTGATGTAAAAGTGCGAGTACACATGAAAAAATAAAATCTTATTTTGTGATGATTATTATATACGCAAATGAGTTATGAAAATTAACAGGCTAGATGGCACGTTTATACATATAAGCAGTTGAGTACGTATAACTCTACGCTATGTTAAAGTTTTACTTATTCAAACTAGAAAACCAAACTAACCATTTATTTATAAACAGAATAATACATTTCTTTTGCCAGCATTGAATAACAATTAAAATAATTTAAATCGACCGTGACTGGCAATATATAACGTCTTTCCGATATGAGCATTGAAAAACTGTGAGCCGACTTTGTTTGTCGGATTCATACAGCACTTTTTCGGATCAATCGTCGAAACATTATTAATTTCGACCATGGGTTTTGGTTAGTTGATGTAATTTCTACATTAAATAGTTTTAATTTTTATTGCGAAAAATATTACCCTCACCAACAAGTCTCGGACGAGAGTGCACACACACTCTCACCAGCTATTAGTCACCGGCGAGTGCACACTCAAGCCGTCCTCGCTTACAACGGGGACACTTCCATCGCAAAATTGTCTTCGGGGATAGATCGAAGAGTCTTGCGCGTCTATCGCGAATTCTCTCATCATTCTCGAGTGCACCACTTGCCGCCAAGAAGTCTTAGAACGCGCATCTAAACTTTCGGAACGCCCGATCGCGTTCTCACCCTTCCTTGGGGATGATCTCTCGCCTGCCTTGCCTTGCCTCCTGCTTGCTTGTGCCTGCTTTGTGCCTGATTTTGTGCCTGCTTGCTATCCTACGGATCTCGCTGCATCTGTGCTACTACATGCCGGACCAGCCGAATCTGACCGCCACGAGACAGGACGAGAATCGACGGACTTTCAGGAGACGACCGCGACGGGCGCAACGAACGGTGAGTCGCTTTGCTTTCGCTCGTTGCATGCGCACACTCGCTTTTCGTATATTACAAAACGTAGTCGTGAGGGGATTTTAATTACCCTCCTCTGGTCCTTTGAGCAATTTAGTACACCTCGCCTCCGGGGAATTGACACCCCCCCCCCCCCCGTACATTGGTTATATGTATATTAATATATAAAAATGAAAACTATTTAATGTAGAAATTATATCAACTAACCAAAACCCATGGTCGAAATTAATAATGTCTCGACGATTGATCCGGAAAAGTGCTGTGTGAATCCGACAAACCAAGTCGGCTCACAGTTTTTCAATGTTCATATCGGAAAGACGTTATATATTGCCAGTCACGGTCGATTTATATTACTTTAATTAATATTTATTTATAACATAATTTTTCATAAATATTTTGAAAGTTTATATATCATGAAACAGAAACAACTGGCATCTGCATTATTGTGTTCTATACATATAGTACATTTTAAATAAAAAAAACAAGAGGATTAATAATTTACTCAAATATAATAATTTGGCTATCGTAAAATCTTAACATTAACATGATAGAAGTCCATCATCAATTTTATAATATTGCTGCCAGCTGCACCATTAATCAACTTAATCTCTCTTATTCCTTCATCCCTTCTTCCCCTTTCCTCTCCCGCCCCTGACTTCTTTCCCTTCTTCTATCCCTTTTTTTTTCTTTCTCGCTATTTCTTTCTCTCCACACAGAGAGAATTTTCTCTTAAAATTTACCCTGACATTCATGGTAATCGTAGGCCAACATGGTATTTCGAAGATTTTAATGCAATTTTCTCTGATTAATATCTACCACAATAAAAAATATTAATATCTACTATAAAATATAAAATATATTTTATTAATTTTACTAAAATACATACTAAAATCTCTATAATTTCAAAATATGTTAAAATCTTATGATTTTTTATTGTTTTAAATAGAATAGATGCCAAGTAGTGTTAAACATGTAAAATATCTTATATAAATTTTACAATGCAGCATACCTAATATTTTCAATCTGACTTATTGTTAGTTTCTCATGATATTTTTACCATGCAGCATGGTAATTTATCGGCTAGGTCCGATAATTTTCGATTATTTTCGTTGTCGGGTGTGTCTACATACGTTAGATGAACTTGTACAAACAGGAACGAGAAAGGAAGGAATCGCGTAGCGCAGAGGGATGTGCTCGTGAGCCGAGGATCCGAGTATTGAGTTCGAATCCGACCTCCGACCAAATTAAAAATCGTTGGTTTTTATTCGATCGCCACCTCTCGGAATAAGGTGATGGCAACCCACCGAGAGTATCTTGCTTGCCACATGAACTCTCCTCTTTGGAGGTCCCTCAGGTTGGGGTATTGGATTAGAAGGTTAGCAATCATGCTATACCAAATATACATTTTAAAAAATTTTACATAAAAATATTTAAATTTTACGAAACGCATTGCAAAATTCTTGCCTTAGAACACTTTACAATCTGCTTGGTAATTTTTATTATGTTGTTTATAAAATGTCTTTTGCATATTTAAAAAATTCCTTTTGTTACCAATGTAAGCAGCAGAATATGACTGCCGAAATGTCAAGCGAGTAAAGTAGGCGAACTTAGTTATCGACGCGGTTATGTGAATTCGATGAGTTATAATGGATAGTCGGCGCTAGAAGTAAATATGAGAGAAATATGATTTGCGTATTTTGGGGATGGTAGAGGGGAGTCGTGAGGAACCCGATAGCGAGATCGGACGTAGGGAAAGTAGAGAGAGAGTCGCGAAGAAGCCGGTAGAGAGAACGGTCGTAGTGTGGAAGATAATGTGAGATAGTCGTGAAGAATATATAAGGGACGATTGAATTATATTGTGAAGTATAGACTATTGGCGAGTGATTTATTTATTGAGAAAGACTGTACTGCGATTGAAGTTTTTGGTGAGACCGCATATTGTGTGGATATTACTAACGACTTTGTACTTGACTTTTTGGACTAAAATTAAATATATGTATACATCCTGACAATGAGATAAGCCCTCGTACAGATATTATTTATTGAAGAAAGCCTACACCAATAATATTTGACAGGTTGTCAAGTTGTTCCAAGCTTATTATCAAACATAGTAAAATTTGTAGTGAATTTTGCGGTAAAATGTAACAAAAATTTTTTCCGTGCACCTTCTTCAAACCTCTCCTTTTTTCCTTCTTTTTCCTCCTTTCTCCTTTTTGTCACTTCCTCTTTCTTTTCATCTCTCTCGCTCTTCTTTCTCCCTTTTTCACTCACTCTTACAGTAATTTAATACTCGAAATGATTATTTGGCTGGTGATTAATTGCCTATTTTGAGTATTAAAAGCACTGTTACAGGGGACTGTAACAGTGCTTTTAATACTCAAAATAAGTAATTAAGAAAGGTGGTTGGTGTCCCGCTGCGCGGCAGGCGGAGCGGCAAGAGGGAAAAGCCTATAGGTGTGTTCGCATTGCTCGCACTTACGCGTTGTGCTTGCACTTTTAATATTTTTGCTATGTATAATGTTTCGCCCGTGTATAAGAGTATAATTTCAATAATTAATTACTTGACAACCATGCAGACAATTGTCTTCAAGTCTCTTTAATCACTTATAGCCAAATAATCACTTACAGTATTAAATTTCTACGAGGGCATTTTTTCCTTACTCGTCCTTTTTTCCTCTCTCTTTCTCTCTTTTGTCCTTTACCCTTCTCTCACTCTTGCTTTCTTTTTTCCTCCCGCCCTTTTCCCACAATCTTTTCCTCCGTTCGCCAATCTTCCATCTTACGCCCCTGCCTTTATCATTCCCCATCGCCTATTCTCTGCCTTCTTCTCTCTTTTGCTTTTTGTCTCATCTTTTTCTCTCACATCTCTCTCTCTCTCTGTCTCTCTCTCTCTCTCTCTCTCTCTCTCTCTCTCTCTCTCTCTACCGCGACGTGTCTGAGTAGACGTGTCATAGTGTGCTCCTGCAATAAGCGGGTATTTTGGTGGAAATATCAGTTTCTTGAACTGGTGATTTTCATCAAAGGTGCAGTTAAGGACGGAGAGTTAGTGGAAGTGATGATTTGAGACAATTGTCTTGAATTGGAGTGAAATAAATGAAAATATTTTGTGGAGATATTGGCTTTGGTGATTCGGCATAATGAATATTGCCACGTGGTTGCCGTGATTACGCCAATGGTGGCAACGAATTAAAACTTTGGACGATAAGGTAGTCGATAAGGAAGAACGGTATATTATATGGTAATGAGCCATGAGTGAGTCGGCGAGTAACTGTATATGTAGGGCGTGTAAAAAGGAGATAAAAACGCAGTTGTAAAAATGCATACCGTGTGACAAGGGATTTCATCAAAGTTGTCTTAAATTGCATAAAGTGTATAATGCGGATAATGAACTTATCCCTTGTATAATGGAAAGTACGAAATATTCACTATGAAAGATAATAAGAGTGGATTTTCCAGTTCGGCGATAAAGCGTGCAGTATCGCAGACGGAAACAGTGGCATCGGCAGAAAAAACAGCAGGATCGGCAAAAATGAGTACGAGTGGAAATAGGTCAACAGCCGTGAGCGGAGCGGCAGGCATAACATCCGATGTGGATAAAAAGATAGATTGGCTTATCAAAACGGTGAAAGAAATGAGAGACGAAATGGCTTGTAAAAAAGGAGTTAAGACATGGATCAAGGAGATAGTTCGAGAAGAGATGGAAGGCGTTAAGCAAGAAATGGAAGAATTGAAAAGAATGATACGGGAAGGAGTATATAGACCGACAGGAGGTGCGCAGAGGAGCTATAGTGAAGCAGTTAGAGAGAAGAAAAAAAAGAACATTTTGATTGTTAAACCGAAAATACAACAGGAGAGTGAAGATACAAAAAAGATAGTAAAAGAAAAAATTGACATTAAGGACATGGAAGTTGGAATCTCAAACAAGTTGAAACTTGCACATTGCTTCCTCATAGCTTTAAAGTGTGCAAGTAGAAACTTGCACATTGCTTCCTCATAGTTTTTAAGTGTGCAAGTAGAAACTTGCACATTGCTTCCTCATAGTTTTTAAGTGAGCAAGTAGAAACTTGCACATTGTTTTCTTATAGTTTTTAAGTGAGCCAGTAGAAACTTGCACATTGCTTTCTCATAGTTTTTAAGTGAGCTAGTAGAAACTTGCACATTGCTTTCTCATAGTTTTTAAGTGAGCCAGTAGAAACTTGCACATTGCTTTCTCATAATTTTTAAGTAAGCAAGTAGAAACTTGCACATTACTTAATCAACATTTTATTTCGCTTATAAAGCTTCCTCTATGAGGAAGCTTGTTTTTTATTTGATGTACAATTATTAGTAAATATTCTTTAATTTGGCTTCCTCATAGAGGAAGCTTTATAAGCGAAATAAAATGTTGATTAAGTAATGTGCAAGTTTCTACTTGCTTACTTAAAAATTATGAGAAAGCAATGTGCAAGTTTCTACTGGCTCACTTAAAAACTATGAGAAAGCAATGTGCAAGTTTCTACTGGCTCACTTAAAAACTATGAGAAAGCAATGTGCAAGTTTCTACTGGCTCACTTAAAAACTATAAGAAAACAATGTGCAAGTTTCTACTTGCTCACTTAAAAACTATGAGGAAGCAATGTGCAAGTTTCTACTTGCACACTTAAAAACTATGAGGAAGCAATGTGCAAGTTTCTACTTGCACACTTTAAAGCTATGAGGAAGCAATGTGCAAGTTTCAACTTGCACACTTTAAAGCTATGAGAAAACAATGTGCAAGTTTCTACTTGCTCACTTAAAAACTATGAGGAAGCAATGTGCAAGTTTCTACTTGCACACTTAAAAACTATGAGAAAGCAATGTGCAAGTTTCTACTTGCACACTTTAAAGCTATGAGGAAGCAATGTGCAAGTTTCAACTTGCACACTTTAAAGCTATGAGAAAGCAATGTGCAAGTTTCTACTTGCACACTTAAAAGCTATGAGGAAGCAATGTGCAAGTTTCTACTTGCACACTTAAAAGCTATATGGAAGCAATGTGCAAGTTTCTACTTGCTCACTTTTTTTATTATCCTAAAAAATCATTTTTTGAAGTCTCAATTATTAAGACTTGAGATGTTCTAACTGCAATTAAAAAATTAGCCCTTTTGCAAAAAGACTAGCCCTTTTGCAAAAGGCCGCCCTTTTGCGAAACACTGATCGTTTCCCAATAAAACTGAACGCACGTTAGGCTTTTTGGCATACATTGGCTGATGCTAGGCTAGACACTTACGTCAGTTTTATTTAAAAAACGATCAATGCTTTTGCAATAGAGCGCCCTTTCGCCCTCTCTCTCTTTCTCTCTTTCTTTTTTTTTTCTCATTTGAAATTTTGGAGAATTTGTACATATATCGAAGCTTTATAAAGCTGGGTCTAATCAACCAAACCATAATGAATTATATATGAAATAGGGGTAGAAAAAACTGAAAAATATATTAGAATCAAAAAATTGCTAATAATTAATACTAAATTGTCAAATAATATCAATTTATGAAAAGTCTCAATTGTTGAGACTTTGGATGTAGCCCTTAAAAGTTAAAATTTTAAGATTTTAGTTATTTTTTTAATTCTACTATATTTTTCAGTCTTTTCTACCCTTATTTCATATATAATTCTTTAAGATTTGGTTGATTAGTTTTTGAGTTAAAAACATTTAAAATTTCGGGGAATCCGTCCATACATAAACATGAGTCTAATCAACCAAATTTTAAAGAATTTTATATGAAATAGGGGTAGAAAAAACAGAAAAATATAATAAAATTAAAAATAGCCCAATATTCCAAAACTTACAAAAGTTAGAGCAATCAAAGGCATTTCTTAAAAAATTCAAAATTTTATAAAGAAAGAAGCCCTTTACCAATTATTGCTAAATTTAATTCCATCCTTCCTTAAATAATACTTTATTGATTAAAAAAAAATTTAGCCCTATATCTCAATATTTGCATAAGTTAGAGAAACCAGGGACATTTCTAAAAAAATTAAAAATTTTTTAAAAAAAGAACCCTTTTATTAATTATCGCCAAATTCAATATCAACTTTTCTTAAATGATACTTTATTGATTTAAAAAAAATCGGCCCGATATCTCAATATTTGCTGAAGCTAATGCAACCACGAACATTTCTAAAAAAACTCAAATTTTTTTTTAAAAAGTACCCTTTTACCGATCATCGCCAAATTTAATACCAACTTTCCTTAAATGATACTTTATCGATTAAAAAAAAAACAACCCGATATCTCAATATTTGCGAAAGTTAAAGCAACCACGGACATTTCTAAAAAAATTCAAAAATTTTGTTAAAAAGAACCCCTTTACCGATCATCGCCAAATTCAATACCAACCTTCCTTGAATGATGCTTTATCGATTAAAAAAAAAACAGCCCGATATCTCAATATTTGCGGAAGTTAGAGCAACCACGGGCATTTCTAAAAGAATTCAAAATTTAAATAAAAAACTCCTTTACCGATCATCGCCAAATTCAATATCAACCTTCCTTGAATGATACTCTATCCATAAAAAAAAATTCAGCCCAATATTTCAATATTTGCGAAAGTTAGAGCAACCACGGACATTTCTAAAAAAATTTAAAATTTAAAAAAAAAACCTTTACCGATCATCGCCAAATTCAATACCAACCTTCCTTGAATGATACTCTATCGATTAAAAAACAAAGAGCCCGATATCTCAATATTTATGGAAGTTAGAGCAACCACGGACATCAAATCCGCACATACACACACACACACATACACACACACATACGGACATTTTTTTTTAATGCAATTTTTCGACGTTTTAGAACATTCTGAACACATTGGCAGCGGCAACTAAAAAAAAAATTTTTTTACGAAAACAAAGCTTCCTCTATGAGGAAGCAAAATGAGAAAAGGAGGTAAAGGAGCAGTTATTCTTGGATGTGAGACTGGTGAAGAAATGAAGAGGTTAAAGGACAAGGTTCAGGCGACAATGGGAGAGAATTTTAAGGTCGATGAGCCACGGTGGAAGAAACCCAAGATTAAAATAATTAATGTTGGAGAAGATGAAATGAAAATGGATGATGATAAGCTGTTAAATGCGATTAAAAAACAGAATAAAATTGAAGGCGTAGCTGTAGATGATCTCTGTATGCGGATAGTGAAGAGATTATATAAAGGAAGAGACAAGAATAACGAGCGATCCCGTGTAGAGGGATCTCTGATTTTGGAGGTAGATGATGGTACACATGAAGAAATGATAAGAAGAGGAAGATTAAATATAGGATGGAGAAAATGTGGAGTATACAACTTTATTAGCGTCGTAAGATGCTACAAATGCTGGGGTTACTTCCACATGGCTAAGAATTGCACGAGGCAGGAAGCGTGTTTCAAATGTGCAGGAAACCATAAGGCGAGCGATTGTACGGCAACAAAAAAGAGCTGTATAAATTGTACGTATAAGAATAAGACGTATAATTTGAAGCTGAATTTAGAACATAAGGCGGTAGATTCGGAGTGTCCGACATTTAAGAGAGTACTAGAGGAAGAGAAAAAGAGAGCTGGCTGGGAAGACGCGAAATAGCAACTACAGGAAGATGCTGAATTACTTTGGTATACGAATGCTCAGAGCTTTTTGGCGCATAAGGACGAGATACAACATCAGATTATGAAGAGAATGAATCCTGCGATCTTAGCGTTATCGGAGAGAAGATTGACTGTAGAGATAGAGGATAATGAGGTCAATGTACCGGGATATAGTATAGTTAGATGTGATGCTGAAAATAGATATACAGGAGGAGTTCTTTTATACGTTAGGGATGATATTAAATTTAAGATAGTTGAGAAGAAAAAGATAGAGTCAAACTGTTGGTGCGTGGCGATAGAAATGAGAGAGAATATGTATAGGGGTGTGATAGCGGTAGTGTATCACTCGCCGAGCGCGTCGGATGGTGAGTTTGTGAGTTTTTTGGAAGATACAGTAGAAAATTTAATAATAAAAGGACTGTATGGTAATAAGAGACTTTAATATTGATATAACGGTAGATTCATTCTATTCAAAGAAATTACTAACGGTAATGCAAAACTTAGGGATGAAGCAATATGTTGATAATCCGACGAGAGTTACAAAGGATAGTCAAACGATTATAGACTTAATTTTTTGTAATAATATTGTAAAGGTACAGGTGAATGAGAAACCTAAAATAACGGACCATGCATGGCTCAAAGTTGAATTTAATTTAAATATAAAAGATAATAAATATAAAGAATTTAGAGGCAGGGATTATAGTAAATTTACAATAAAGGTTAAGGCTCTCGAAAATACAAAATTAATAATGACAAGGCAAATGAGAGCCAGAAACGCCGATCTTAAAGCGACAATTACAATGTATTTTTTATATACAATATGCGCGAACGTTTCGGTCCTTGGTTTGGACCCTCCTCAGCGCAACAAAAATATAAAAATTAATACATGCGGTACAAAATCTCGATTACATCCTCGTCAAGAATTAAAAGGTCGCAGAATCCGCATGGTCGAGTTCCGTCAGTCGGTTTGCAAACAAAAGATGTCGATACACATAGTGACCGTTGCCTTCAATAAAAGAGGAAAGGAAAATTTAAATTAACATGAAATTAAAATAAATTCTAAACCGTACACTGAGTAATAATGCAGTGTTACCTGGCAGTCACATCGAATATACATGACGGACATCGTCATACAGAAGTAGATTGACACTTATTTCACAAAAAATAACGTATGTCCTTACGGCGCGAGCGCCAAACTTCTAATAATAAAGATCATAAAACATCCCCATACCGTCCAACGCCTGAATACATAAACAATAGAGGGCACAATTACATATGAGACAGTCTCTCGATGATCGGTAGATAGCTCCCGCTTAATCCCACCGTGTCCGTTTGCAAATTAATGCCATTAATTTGGCGCTTAATATGAAACATCTCCGAGATGCTTCTCCTAATATAAGATCTCTCCCTATCCAGAATTATGGCCCCGCTCCAATCAAATTCATGTCCCTCCAGTCGATGCTGGGACACCACGGACAGTTCCCTCCCTTTTCTACCAAGCTGGTTGATATGCTCTTTCATGCGAGTTCCCAATTGCCTTTTTGTTTGGCCGACGTACGAAGCATTGCAATCTTGGCAACAGATTTTATAAACAACTCCACTTTGTGCATTATCCGATAATAAGTCTTTGTGTGGTTTGATTATACGGTTGAGTTTATTCAAACCCACATAGGCTGTGCGGAGGTTAAATTTTTTTATCGTGTTGCATAAGCCATTGGAAATCCTGTCAATGTAAGGGATAACAAAGAAACGATCTCCCTCTCCATTCTTTAATTCGGAAACGTGAGAATCCATCACCCCCGTTCTCTGCTGCTCATCAATTAGTTTAAAAAGCCTGGTTCTTACGTGCTTAAAAATGAATTCTAAGGGATAACCATTAGCCAACAGAATGTTGATCACCTTACAAAGGTTTTCCTGGTGATATCTAGGGTGAGACAGTAAAAACGCTCGATCCACCATGCCAAAGATAGTGCCCACCTTGTGGCATGTCGGATGGTGAGAAAAGAAATTTAAATATCGCCCAGAAGACGTAGGCTTATGGTACCAATTAAACTCTATGACCCCGTCGTTAACAATTACCGTCGTATCCAAGAAATTAATACTTCTATTTTCCCCAATTTCCACCGTGAATTGCAATCTCTTGTGGAAAGAATTGAAAACATCTAAGACAGTCTTCACCAACGAAATCGGGATAGACATCAAAATGTCGTCCACATATCTGCGATAGATCGGTATGAATATAGGAAGGCGCTCTAAGGCCTTCCTTTCCAGATCTTGTAACACCAAACCCGCGATAGAAGGTGACAAGGGAGATCCCATCGGCGAACCAAAAGTTTGTTGTGTAGATCACGCCGTCAAAAACAAAAAAAGTTGACTCCAATACAAATTGAATCGCTCCCAAGAATTCTTCCAACGGTATATCCGTGTTACGAGAGATATGTGACCATCTGTTCTTTATGCTTGTCAACGCCAAATCGATAGGCACATTGGTGAACAGCGAGACTACATCAAGGGATATCAGTTCAAAGTGGTCATCCAACCGAGTTCCCAAAAGTTCTTTTATTAATTCAAAACTGTTTTCAACGTGGCTATCTGCCTTGGGAACGCTCAATTGTATTATATCCTGTAAAAACTTAGCTAACATTTGTAACGGGCTATTCACCGATGAAACTATAATCCTGAGCGGACAACCGGCCTTGTGAATTTTCGGCAGTCCATATGCTCGTGGGATAACACAGTCCGTATAGTTAAGCCAATTATACTGCTGGTCCGTAATAAAGTCTTTCTTAAGCCAGGATTGCAACAGAGAATTAAGATCTTTAGTTACTTAGCGTGTGGGGTCTTTCTCTACCACAATATAAGTATTCCTATCTCCAAGCATACCCTTTATCTTTGCCATATAGTCACTTCTATCTAATACTACAGTAGTATTACCCTTATCCGCTTTTGTGACTATTATATTAACGTTGTCTTTAAGAAACCTCTGAGTATCCCGGAGCGCTTGGATTAACGCGGGATCACAGCGCCGAACCGGCAACTCTCCGAAAGCAGCCCTCTCAATTGCCTGTATGCAATGGTTGCGAACGCCCTGACGGAAATTAGGGCGTAAGTGCCTTAAGCTAAACTCGATGCACTTGATGAATTCACACGCGATTCTCTCCCCACCCCTAATCACCGGCATGCAAAAGTTAGGCCCCAATTGCAACAAACCATGCACCGCGGAAGGTAATGAGACAGACGAGAGATTGGTTAACCATGTCTCATGTATGACGAGTGGAGAATTAATCGGTGCTTCGGGGAACATAGCCGGAGAAAGAGAGATCTCAAAGGAGTCACTATCCGGAGTGCCATCCATAGTGTCTCGCGAGAAAGACACGACACCTTTCTCGCCATTAGCCACGGAAGACGAGCGCAAGCTAGCACGGTGTTTCGTCGTGGCCATATTAGAATGCTTAGCATAATATTGTATAGGATGTAAGTTCACAGATAATTCTTTCCTCTTTTGGTTTAAAAGATGAAAAAACTTCTTTTTTAACCTGTCATGTTCCCTAAAAAACAAACCATCGAGAGATTCCACTTGAGTATGATAAAAATCATTCCACAAACGCAAAGGTAGATGTTTTATGATATCTCGGGTGAAGGTCGCAAATTTTTTATTTAACGCGAAAATCTGTCGGTACGCATCTTTCAGTTCAATACGCAACAACGCTTTCAAATGTCGCTTAATGTGCGATTCCACAAGTCTACTACGTATACAACCACAAGTTGTCCACAAGTCTACAAATGTATAATCAAACCACACAAAGACTTATTATCGGATAATGCACAAAGTGGAGTTGTTTATAAAATCTGTTGCCAAGATTGCAATGCTTCGTACGTCGGCCAAACAAAAAGGCAATTGGGAACTTAAATGAAAGAACATATCAACCAGCTTGGTAGAAAAGGGAGGGAACTGTCCGTGGTGTCCCAGCATCGACTGGAGGGACATGAATTTGATTGGAGCGGGGCCATAATTCTGGATAGGGAGAGATCTTATATTAGGAGAAGCATCTCGGAGATGTTTCATATTAAGCGCCAAATTAATGGCATTAATTTGCAAATGGACACGGTGGGGTTAAGCGTGAGCTATCTACCGATCATCGAGAGACTGTCTCATATGTAATTGTGCCCTCTATTGTTTATGTATTCAGGCGTTGGACGGTATGGGGATGTTTCATGATCTTTATTATTAGAAGTTTGGCGCTCGCGCCGTAAGGACATACGTTACTTTTTGTGAAATAAGTGTCAATCTACTTCTGTATGACGATGTCCGTCATGTATATTCGATGTGACTGTCAGGTAACACTGCATTATTACTCAGTGTACGATTTAGAATTTATTTTAATTTCATGTTAATTTAAATTTTTCTTTTCTCTTTTATTGAAAGCAACGGTCATTTCGTGTATCGACATCTTTTGTTTGCAAACCGACTGACGGAACTCGACCATGCGGATTCTGCAACCTTTTAATTCTTGACGAGGATGTAACCGAGATTTTGTACCGCATGTATTAATTTTTATATTTTTGTTGCGCTGAGGAGGGTCCAAACCAAGGACCGAAACGTTCGCGCATATTGTATATAAGAAATACATTGTAATTGTCGCTTTAAGATCGGCGTTTCTGGCTCTCATTTGCCTTGTCATTATTAATTTTATAGTAAATTTGATGTTGATGAATTTCTTAGTATAATGGAAGAAAGAATTGAGCAAGGTCAAGGGCTAGATGTAAATACAAGGGCTGAGAGGTTTGTTAATAGTATAGTAAATGTATTGGATACTGTAGCACCTAAGAAAAAATTTAAAATTCCGAAAATATAGGAAGGGAAAAAGTGGTTTTCAGATGAAATTAGAATGGCAGCAGTAAGAAGGGATGAGGCCTACAGTAGGGCGGTTAGCACAGGTATAGATCAGGACTGGGCATTTTTCAAAAGTGAAAGAAATGCAGTAGTAAAACTTATCAAGTCAAAAAAGAAAAAATATTATGAGAATATGATAGATCATAATAAAGGTGATCCTACAAAAATGTGGAAAACTCTGAAAGAATTAATTAAGGGTGAGCAGGGGGGTTCAGTGGACATTGATAATGTAGATTTTGAAATATTAGATGACATAGAAGAATGTAATATAGCTGATAAATTTAATATATATTATGTAAAAAGTATTAGTAATATTGTGAGAAATTTATTAATAATAAGAAAATGAATAGAACAGGTAGGAGATCTATATATGTAATTGAGAGTAAGGATATCATGGAAAATTTTGAGCCAATTGATGCAAGTGATTTGATACAAATTGTTAGGGAACTGCCACAAAAGAGCGGAACAGAGGAAAGGATAACCAGTAATATACTAAAAATGGTGATACATGAGATAAAAGACGAATTTGTAGGGGTGATAAATGATTTGCTTAGTACAGGTAAATGTCCAAAAGGGTGGAAAACATCCACGATAATACCGGTACCAAAAGTAAATAAGCCAAAAAAAGCGAGCGAGTATAGACCGATTAATATGTTACCGATGTATGAAAAAGTTTTAGAGTTAGTTGTTAAAAGACAGTTGGAAAAATTTATAGAAGATAATGAAATAATAACCGAACATCAATCAGGATTTAGGAAACAACAGTCGTGTGAGACAGCAATACGAAATATTATCGAGGACTGGAAGCGGTTAGTTGAGGAGAAAAAAATGGTAGGAGTAATATTCCTGGATCTTAAAAGAGCGTTCGAAACAGTAGATAGAGTAAGATTATTGGAAATTATATCAGTATGGAATAAGAGGAGTTGTATTGGAATGGATAAAATCGTACTTAAGTAATAGAAAGCAGCAAGTTAGATTCAATGATATATGTTCTGAAATAATTGATACTGTATATGGCGTGCCACAGGGATCTGTACTAGGACCCCTATTGTTTATTCTGTATATAAACGATATAGTTAAAGTCTGTCCTAAGGGAAGTAGATTTAAGTTATTTGCAGATGACATGACCGTAAGTGTAACAGAAGAAAGCTGTGAAGAATTAGAAATGAAATTAAATATGGTGTTCGGTATAGTTGAAGAATGGATGAATGTAAATATGTTGAAATTGAATGCAGATAAAACCAAATATATGATAGTTAGAAGTATAAGGAAAGAATTAAAAACAGACATAATAGTGAAAAGCTTGGATGGAACTGTAATAGGTGCGGAGAAAACAAAACATTTGGGTGTTATGATTGATAGTAAACTCCGTTGGGAGGATCTCTGTGATTATATGTTAAAGAAAATCGGAAAAAAAGTAAGCTTTCTGAATATAATAGGGAATGATATATCGGTGTACACTAGATGTACTGTGTATAAGTCAATCATAGCACCTCACTTTGAGTATTGTGCAACGTTGTTAGTAGGCATGGGTGAAACGCAGCTGAATCGACTGCAAGTGGCTCAAAACCGAGCCATGGGAGTCATTTTACAATGTTCGAGATATACTAAAGTAGAATTAATGCTGCAAACCCTTAGGTTTATGAATGTGAGACAGAGGCTAAGATACAATGTGTGTATTTTTATTTTTAAGATAGTAAAAGGTATGTTGCCAAAACACTTAGGTAATAGGATAGAAATAGTAGGGGATGTGAGTGGAAGGCAAACGAGACGGACCGGGAGTATTGCAATACAATTTCGTAGAACGAAAAGCGGACAAAAAAGTTTGTTTTATGAAGGTTTGAATATGTACAACGCCTTACCGACTACATTAAGGCAATGTGAAAAATTAGATCAATTTAAACGTATGTTAAAAGAATATATTGTACCTCATGTTGAAGAATTGTAGACATTTGATGTAAATAATAGCCGAGAAGGCTAATAAAGCTCAATCAATTTCTCTCTCACATCTCTCTCTCTCTCTCCCCCTCTCCCTCCCTCCCTCCCACCCTCTTTCCCTCCCTCCCTCTCCCCTCCCTCCCTCTCCACCTCCCTCGCTCCCTTCTTCTCTTTCTCTATCCCCTCTTTTTGCTTCCTCATAGAGGAAGCTTTGTTTTCGTAAAAAAATTTTTTTTTAGTTGCCGCTGCCAATGTGTTCAGAATGTTCTAAAACGTCGAAAAATCGCTATTTTAAAAAATGGTATGTGTGAATGTGTGTGCCAAATTTACCGAAATTTCTATAACTCCAGAACTGATCAACCAAATCTTAACCAATTATATATGAAATAGAGGTAGAAAAGACTGAAGAATATAATAGAATTAAAGAAATTGCCAATATTTTAAAATTTTAACCTTTAAGGGCTACATCTCAAGTCTCAACAATTACGACTTTTCATAAATTGATATTTTTTGACAATTTAATATTAATTATTGGCAACTTTTCTAATTCTATTATATTCTTCAGTCTTTACTACCCCTATTTCATATATAAATCTTTAAGATTTGGTTGATTAGACTCAGCTTCATAAAGCTTCTATGTATGTACGAATTCTCCGAAATTTGAAATGTCAATCAAATTTTAAAGAATTATATATAAAACAGGAGTAGAAAAGACTGAAAAATCTAATAAAATTAGAAATAGCCCGATATCTCAAAATTAATGGAAATTAGAGCAACATTTAAATCTTAACTAATTTTCTATCTATCTACATAAAATAGAATGTCTGTATGTCTGTATGTATGTCTGTTCTTTATGCACTCTTAAACTATTCGACCGATCTGGACGAACTTTTGCACAGTTACTCTTTACATCCTTGCGCAAAACATAGGCTACTACGGAACCTCGATTATTCACTTACCGATCAGCTACATTATTCCTTGGTTTTCCCGGGCGTTTTTTCGGGAATTTCGAGATTGCTCGCTCGCGATGTACGCACAGAACTTCGATATTTCACTTACCGATAACCGATTTTATCCCTTTAGTTTTCCCGGGCGTTTTTGAAGTCTGTTTGTTCCTTATACACTCCTAAACTATTCGACCGATCTGAACCAACTCTTGCACAGTTACTCTTTACATCTTTGCACAAAACATAGGTTACTACGGAACCTCGATATTTCACTTAGAGATCAGCGTCTTTATTCCTTGGTTTCCCAGGGCGTTTCTTCGGGAATTTCGAGATTGCTCGCTTGCGATGTACACAGAACTTCGATATTTTACTTACCTATTACCGATTTTATCCCTTGGTTTTCCCGGACATTTTTTAAGTGAAATATCGAAATTCTGTGTACATCGCAAGCGAACAATCTCGAAATTCCTGAAAAAACGCCCGGGAAAACCAAGAGACGATTACAGTATTTGTTGAATACTATTTCTTATTTAAATTTAATTTCAATCTCAAATTGAACTTTCGCAATAAGTTTTACAAAATATATTGTAAGTGTGTGGTATTTGCGGAAGACAACGAATTATGTTACATGCGAGCAAACAATCTCGAAATTCCTGAAGAAACGCCTGGCAAAAACCAAGGGATGAAGTCGCTGATCGGTAAGTGAAATATCGGAAAAGCAGAAATGACTCAATAGCGTGAAACTCGAGTAGAAAAAGACCGGTTACGACATGTTCAATTAAGGAAAACATTTATGCGGTCCGATTTGAAATTAGAGGCATTTCGTTATGATTCAAATTACGAATATCAATTTCTTCTGAGAGTAATAATTTGGAAAATGGATGCAATATGTGATAATTGTCAAGCCAAAAAGTTTAAAACTTAAGCACCTGGAATGTGTTGATCAAACGAAAAGTTAAACTACCGCCTTTAAATCAACCACCCGACACACTTCTTATGTTTGTTCACAATATGGATATTGAAACACAAATGTTAAGTCGTTTGAAGAAAAACGACCCCCGGGAAAAGCCCGGGTAACCAGCTAGTTATTTAATTAATACTAAACATAAAATCTTTAGTCCATACTTATGTAAATAAAACATATTAATGACAATAATTAAAAAGTAAAACAAATTCTATTATATTCTTCAGTCTTTTCTACCCCTATTTCAATATATAATTCTTTAAGATTTGGTTGGTTAGACTCAGCTTTATAAAGCTTCTATGTATGTACGAATTCTTCGAAATTTGAAATGTGTGTAACACGAGAACTGATCAATCAAATTTTAAAGAATTATATATGAAATAGAGGTAGAAAAGACTGAAAAATATAATAAAATTAGAAATAGCCCGATATCTCAAAATTAATGGAAATTAGAGCAACATTTAAATCCCAACGAATTATATATGAAATAGGGGTAGAAAAGACTGAAGAATATAACTAATCAACCAAATCTTAAAGAATTATATATGAAATAGGGGTAGAAAAGACTGAAAAATATAATAAAATTAGAAATAGCCTGATATCTAAAAATTTGTGGAAATTAGAGCATATTTTAAAATTTCAACCTTTAAGGGCTACATCTCAAGTCTCAATATCCATTAGAGCAACGAAATATCACCAGCGGTGCATTTGGTGTACTGAGTGCAGTCGCACTGCCGGCGCAAATTAATTTCATAAAGGACCCCGCGGAATCCTTATGGAAAATGGCTTTCGGTCAAATGTTTCGAAACTTTGCAAAAAGGTAGTTTTCAACATGTAGATTAAAAGTGTTAATGGGCATAAAGCTCTAAAAATTCGAGATTTTGAGCTACAGCCATCCAAAGTGGTAGATTTTTGAATTTCTGCAGCATATTCCGAAGTTCGGCAACGGTAGCTTATTTTAGTTCGGTGAGGTTTTACAAAAAAGTGGTAAGTACAAAAGTTTTGTATTAGATTCGAGGGCTCCGATTTTTAGGCTCTTTTTTCACTATAAGGCCCATCGCCTGTTTGGGGCCCATTGCCTATTTGGGGCCCTACACATGTAGCTTGTGGTGCATCCGGCCAGCTAAGGCAAGACTGTGGGGCGTCCGGCCAGTTAAGACAAGACTGTGTGGCGTCCGGCCAGTTAAGACAAGACTGGAGCGTCCGGCCAGTTAAGACAAGACTGTGGGGCGTCCGGCCGGCTAAGGCAAGACTGTGGGGGCGTCCAGCTGGCTAAGGCAAGACTGTGTGGCGTCCGGCCAGTTAAGACAAGACTGTGTGGCGTCCGGCCAGTTAAGACAAGACTGTGTGGCGTCCGGCCAGTTAAGACAAGACTGGGGCGTCCGGCCAATTAAGACAAGACTGGGGCGTCCGGCCAGTTAAGACAAAACTGTGTGGCGTCCGGCCAGTTAAGACAAGACTGGGGCGTCCGGCCAATTAAGACAAGACTGGGGCGTCCGGCCAGTTAAGACAAAACTGTGTGGCGTCCGGCCAGTTAAGACAAGACTGTGTGGCGTCCGGCCAGTTAAGACAAGACTGGGGCGCCCGGCCAGTTAAGACAAGACTGTGGGGCGTCCGGCCGGCTAAGGCAAGACTGTGGGTCGTCCGGCTGGCTAAGGCAAGACTGTGTGGCGTCCGGCCAGTTAAGACAAGACTGTGTGGCGTCCGGCCAGTTAAGACAAGACTGGGGCGCCCGGCCAATTAAGACAAGACTGGGGCGTCCGGCCAGTTAAGACAAGACTGGGGCGTCCGGCCAGTTAAGACAAGACTGTGGGGCGTCCGGCCGGCTAAGGCAAGGACTGTGGGTTGTCCGGCTGGCTAAGGCAAGACTGTGTGGCGTCCGGCCAGTTAAGACAAGACTGTGGGGCGTCTGGCCGGCTAAGGCAAGACTGTGGGGCGTCCGGCTGGCTAAGGCAAGACTGTGTGGCGTCCGGCCAGTTAAGACAAGACTGGGGCGTCCGGCCAGTTAAGACAAGACTGTGGAGCGTCCGGCCAAGTTATCCATTCAGTCGTTGATTATTCTATATTAGCATTAGGAACATGTCCCTCTGCAACCCGATTGGCTGCATCTAATGTTTTATTCAACAATGATGGATCAGGATACCTCACATCCACTTGATGTCGCGCATAACCAAGAAACCATATCACACTGGTTACATGGGCGCACGCACCTAGAGTCCTTGCTCCAGATTGACATGTACAATAATATCCAGTAATTGGATCAGCATCATCGGCGTTTTCAATACCTTCGTCGTCAGCAACTCGAAATGATATGAATATTTGGTGTCTTCCAGCACTTCGAAACCTAGAGTACACTCTGA